>JANHAO010022484.1:0-12370 GCA_026873985.1 Saraca asoca
TCTCTCTCTCTCTCTCTCTCTCTCTCTCTCTCTCTCTCTCTCTCTCTCTCTCTCTCTCTCTCTCTCTCTCTCTCTCTCTCCCTATATATATATATATATATATATATATATATGAATATGGAGTTGATAATCGCATGATTTGGTTTTTGAAAGACCTTTTCCCTCTTTCATTTTACTAATCGAAAGATTTGTTGAGAAAAGATTAATTAAGTTTTTGAATATCCATTAGAATATCTATGTCCAATATTGGACACTTATTATTTTTATTAATCATGAGTAGACATTTCTTTTCATGATTGGTGTGGCCATGTTACACTCCATTATATATATTATTTCATTATATATTTAAGCTTTAGCTTGTAGTAAAAATTTATGTACTATGTAGAATTATTCAAAATAACTTTTTAAATACCAAATCATCAGCTTATGAATTATTGATAAATTTTTTTTTAAAAAAATTATTTATTAATACATATGTCAAATAATTAAGAGAAAATATAAATTATTTCTTCAACTTTGGATAGTTACATTTAACCATCACAGATTATTAATTCCTGTGATCATGTCCTCTTCAACCTTGAGATAGTTATATTTAACATCTAATATTTATCTTGTAAATAATTTAAAAGAGCAAATGTGCTTGGTATGACATAAAATTTTATAGAAAAATTAAATATAATATAAAAATTTTGTGGTTCAAATTTAGAAGCGATTTGACTTGTATATATTTTTTAATTTTATTTTTGTTGTATTTTAGTCATTGTGACATAATTTGCTTATACAGTGTGAATAAGAAAATCTATTACCACAATTCTTATATTTTTATCTTCATATTAATATAACATGATACTTAAATTCTTTTTCAGAATTATAGGAAAAGACTTTATATAAATGTAATTTATCACTCATTTAAAGTTAAAGAGAGTTAATTGCAAGAACTAGTAATGCGTGAGGGTTAAATGCAATTACTTTAAAGTTGAAGAGGATAATTTACTTTTTTTTTTAATAATTAATAATTTAACACTATAGATGGAATACATTGAGAATTTCTTCTAACTTGGGACAAGGGGATCTGCTAAACAGGAAAAAAGGGATGGGGGCTAAATGAACAAATCTATTAATTAATTAGTAAAAGAAACATCATAATTGATTGTCCCTAAAGATCACGCTAACAAAATATGATTGAACCTAACATAAATAAGTTTTTTTTAATTTAAAAATAAAAAGTGGATGGTGACGTGGGCATGATAACCAAGTTGGGGACTTATTAATGTCATATAAATGCTTCCAATGGACTTTAATTTACTTATCAAAGAAATATTCCCTCACTTTTGTGTTTCCTTTTCAAAGTAAATAATTATTTAAATTCATAGTATATTCTTAAATAACACTACTAATCATAACAATTAATAAATGATATCTTGTCCCAATTAGCTTCAAAGATATTAGATCTTCACTCACATGAGCATCCTATCATGCTTTTCTGCATCTATGTCTACCTTTACACCTCTTGTGATGCATGCATGTACCCACAAAGAATGTGGACCAATTGATACGGACTAATTTACACCATTATATTAATGTATAATATTTAATAGGATTTTTTTTCCATAAAATTCATCATCAAATTTAAAATATCAATAATTTAAGTCATGTCCAATCTTATTATTTTTATATCTTATGATATTTTACTTTGATTTTCACACACTTTGATAATAAAAAATGGGACCTTATTGTGATTGTTACATTTCCTACTAGCTAGGGAGTATAATAATAGACTCGTTGAATTATGTTATATCTGAAAATTTTAATGTGTTATTTTTTAATTCTTCATTTATATACTAAAAAATTAATGTAAAATGTACTTTTAAAATTATAAGATCCACAACTAACTATTTAATTACATATGTTTTGTTAGTTAAATTTTTTTTTAAAATTGAATATGCAACCTTGATAGATGATTATTTGTAGTATAATAATTTTTACATGTAATTTAATAGTTTGATTGATAAAAATCATGTTATAAATGATATAGTTTTATTTTGAAAGTGTATCATACATATCTTATAATAAATTATGAAATTCATAAAATTATAAATTCTATAATTTATGAAAAAAATAAATCAAAAATATTTTCGGATAAAGATAAATATAGATATCTTAACTTTCAAATGCGTGTGAATTGATCTTGACTTTTGTCTGCACAAAGAGATGTAAAGAGGAAGCAAAGGCAAAGGCACACAATTCTAGAGTGAGAAATGTGGTGGGTGGGGTCTTGTGTGTGAGTGTATACATGACACACTTTTTGTGCATGAAAAATGGTGGTATCATGCATCCACCAAAGAAAAAGAGAAGCCCTTTTTTGGGTCCCCGCATGGGACTGAAAGGAATGGAAAGGTGCTTTCATGGTTTTTGTAAATGTAAATGGAAAACAAAGCTCAGTGGAGTTGCCCCAATAGTGGGGTCCTTTGTCTCAATGTTCTTCTCTTCCATATAGCAATAGTGGGGATTTCATTATCATAACAAAACATAATAAGAGCAGACAAGAAAACACTAGCAGGGAGTTTTTGTATAGCCAGTGGTTGACTCCTTCACTTCTCTTTATTAGTTTAAGTCATTCTATCTTATTTTTTTTTAATAAGTACTTTATAAAGAAAAAAAATATAAATTTAGTATGGTGTGATTGATAATATGTGCCATGAAATTCACGGTCTATCAATATATTATATTGTGTTTATATCTCTTTTTTCTTTTCAACATATCATAAATTCATTGATCATATAATGATGTAATATATATTAAATGAAACAGAAACTAAGATGTAACACTAATAATTTATCCGGGAGTAAAAGAAATAAAAGATTAGAAAAGAAAATGAAATATATTCTTTGTAATTTCATTTATTTTGTAAAACATAATCCTTTATTTTCTCTACTTTCCTCCCTTCAAGGCTTTTAAATTTGAACATATGAAAACATTTGATGTGGAATGTCAACCTCTTGATGAGTATCTGAAAGTCAATTGCTTTTCTTACGGACTCTCTCTCTCTCAAATGCTCTTTGATCCTTGTAAGTAAAGGGAAAGAGGTGGGAAACACTATCAATTGTGACCGAAAAGGGGGAAGTTGGTAGTGATCGATGTTAGCCACAAAAATGAGTTCTAGGGTTTAGATTCTATTCTTACTATCTTGCAGTTTAAAACATGTTCAACACTTTATATTATTAAAAACGTTTAGATTCTATACCTAGAGATCGCATTAGTATTCTTTAAGCCATATTATCTATGATTAATCTTTTCTTAATTAATATATGTAAGATTAAAAATGAAGTTCTTGTATATAATATTTGTTACGCATTTCATGATGACAAACACATGAAATCATTAGATCTTGTATAGTTAACATATATACATTGTACAATGAATTCGAAATAGAATGTTGATTAAAATCTTAATCTTTTATTTTTTTCTCATCATTAAAATCTTTCTGTTCATATATATATATATATATATATATATAGAGAGAGAGAGAGAGAGAGAGAGAGAGACATCAATCTCATTTATTTATTCTCCCAAAGATTGATGCTAGATTAGTTAAAGTTAGCTAGTATGTTTTAGAGAGAAAGTGTGTTCGGATTGAATTTAAATTCTCTCTCATATTAATTGTCGTTATTCAAAATTAATTTTGAGAGATGTGACTATATCAAACTTACTATTTTGAGTAAAAGTTATAAATGTTTATCAAAGCATAAATTTATTTTCTTTTTATTTTTTAGAACTGCATCAAGTGTTGAGATGTTGGCTCATTATAAGCATTATATGTAGAAATGTTAAACTAAGGAATCCAAAAAGAGGCCTAATGCTAACAACACCACCAATATCCCTTCCCAATGTCATTGGAGGGTTCTTTATCATAATAAATTCGAAATTCCTATTTACAATTATCTAGTATGTTAAATATTTTTTATTTATATAATTATATTGTGAAATAGGAATTAAGATAATAGAATCATAATCTAATTATTTTTTTTGGTACTAACCAGAGTCTAATTTTTAACACAATTATATATTCCTATACGTTGATTCATTCGTATCAAAATAACAAACTAATACTCATAATTAGCAATTCTTCTTGAGCATTATAAATTTCATTGATTCCATAGTCATTTCCCATGAAATTCTACCTTAAAACACACATGGCATAACAGCATGTTCTCATATTGGTCAAACTGCCATTTTCACAGGATTTTCTCAGTTTATAAATTGAGTCCTAAAGTTTTCAATAATTACTATTTTAACGCCAAATTCTACAATTTACAAAATGAGCCAAAAAAATAATTCTATCTTTCTCCTCATTTTCACAGCTTTTTGGTAGTACTTAGTACCTTGCAATAATTACAACACGTACCCAAAAATTTTTTGTTATTTCATTCTAGTCCTTAATTTCATAGATTTCACTTAAATAGGTCCCTAACCATTTTCTATGATTTAGTTTCCATTTTCCATGAATTCCCATGCACTTCAAAAAACATGGCTTTTAGCCATGTTAAAACTATGGTTAAGATGCTGATAACTGTGCTAAAAGCTTGGTGCCACAGTGAAACAATCGTAGCTAAAAGGGGCATTGCAGTGTTTGTTTACCACTGTTTTGATGGGTGTGGTAACATGAACATGGCTACAATTCTAATCTTAGCTAACCATCCATTACCTACAATTTTTAGCATGGCTAAAATTATCACGAAAATGTAAAAAAAATTTCAAAAGTACATTTGCCATGGTCAAAACCATGCCAAAAAAAATACTGTCGAGGAAAAAAAATGTTGGCTATAGTGACATATTGTAGCTAATTGGAGTCACTTTTTTACACGTTTAGCCATAGTTAAAACCATGGCAATTTTGTAGATAATTTTTTTTTTAAAATGCTTTATATTAAAATATTCTAATGAAAAGTATATCTGCAAATACAAGTATTGAAATTACTACTAAAACAAAACAATAAACAAAGTGTAATTTCTATACCATGAGAAAAATATATAATAAAAATTCAAGAGTTTATGTTATGTCCAAAGATTTAACAGAGGAAAAAAAAAATTCTAAGAACAGTGAAAGGTATCTTTATCAAAGTATAAAATTCAAAGCCAATTGCTATAATTCAAGAAATAGGTGAAGATAACTAAGGCTGAGAAGTATCTTCATTCGAGGTAGAAAACTGAGAACCAAATTTATCTTTAAGTAATATGAAGAGATTACCAGTTGGGCTTAGGTTTGTGATAGTTGTTCCTTATTGTCATCATATTCAGTGAACTTGTCTTCCAAAGTCTCAACTTGCTTCGTTAATTCTTCAACAAGCTTCTTATTTGCATTGTTGATGAAAGCACTTACAACAAGTTGCATGGGCAATTTGAAAATGTTTGAAGGACAAACTCCGATTCCTAAACCATGCATATGAACCAAATATTCATTTTTGAATACTTTTGATAGGTTCTGAGGCAAAAAGATAAACTGTAGAAATTGGATTTTGTCCTTATTCCTTTGAGGGAATTTGTTTACTCCTTTGTATGCAATGGATTCTTCTTTTTAATCTTAACAAAACTTGTAATTTATTCTTTTTAATGAAGAGGCATAGCAGAGTATTAATTAGTGAATATGCAAGTAACAAAATTAATAATTGTGCAACGAAATAGATTGTGTAGCAAAATTGTAAATATAGGAATAGAAAAGTAAAAATTAAGATATAAGTTTTTAAAGTAGTTCAACTTAAATTGAAATCGCAATTCAAGTTTACTTTAGTGGATAATCCTCAATCAGATCACCACTTCAATTAATCAAAAATATCAAGATTTAATCAAGCTCCTTAAATGCCAATTTACAATACAAGAATTACAAGAATCTTGCTAATCTAAAAGAATTTAACCAAGCTCTTCAAACCTAAAAACAAATACAAGAAATTATATAGGCTCTTGCTAACCTAAACAAGATTTCTATTAACCTAGAAACCTTAAAAGAAAATCAAAGATAAGAAATGAATAAGGAAAAGCAGAAATACAATACCAGATATTTAAGAAACAATTCTCAAATAACTAAGATGAATTTCAGCAGATGTTTGATTCAAAATCACTTAATTTGATTTGGAAATCTTGTAAGGTAGATAAATTTGATTAAACTTTTTTCTTTGAAATTTTTGCACTTGAAAGAGAAAGAAAATCGTGTAAAAGTTACGAAAAGTTAGATTTTTATAACTGCTATAACAAACTGTAATAGTATAACTGATTTTTAGTTGGTGAATCGATTCTTAAATCGATTCAGAGAGAAATCCAAACCTTCAGTTAAAAATTTTTTCAAAACTATTCTTTATGAATCGATCGATGAATTAATTCATATAGATTTTTAAACATGAATCGATTGATCAATCGATTCGTAATGCATAAAATAATTTTTATAAAATCTGTACTTTCTTCAAGTGATATTTCTATCTCCTTTTGAAAATATTTATTTGAATCAGACTTCTTTTGAAATTCATTTACAAAAGATGTTAAAAATAAAATAATTCCTAATTCTAATGTTGATCTTTTGAATCATATGTACTTTGAAATCTGCAAAACAAATTAAAATAAGCAATAAAATATAATATCAAATAGTAATGTGAATGATTTAATTAAAATTATTTTTCAACATCAAAACCAAAAAATATGTGTAGATAAGGTAACCTAGGCTAACAACTTTTCCAATCGCATCATCAAGTTGAGCTAATATCATTGAAGGGACACCTAAAGTAGCGGCATGTTCTTGATCTTGGGGCAAACACTCCAAAATTTTATCTTGTAAGTAAAGCACAATTGTTTACAATATGCAACTATATAAACAACATGAGTTTTGAAATATCATTCACATTTTTCAAAACAAAAGAATATACTCTTGCAATATCATTCTCAGTATCAAACTTGCATTTAAAGCCACTGACACAAATAAAAACTAAAAAGTGCCTCAAAGAAATCACATTTGAAAGTTTCATTATCTCCAAAAATAAATCAATAAGAAAGTAAGAGTATTGTATCAACTAATTGCTAAACTTTGAAAAAAATTGTTAAGCCTGAAAATTTAATTGACATGTCTATAATGATTGTAGCCATGTGATTGATGGGAAAGGAAGAAAAAAAGGAAATAAAACTAGAGTTATAGGATTCCTATGAAATTGCTTTAAGAACTTGTGCAGTAATTAATTAATTTAATAGTGCAAGCTCTAAGATTAGAATAATAGGAAGATGAAATAAAGCTTCAGAATCACTTCCTAAATTGATTGAGAACTATATCAAATTTGTTCTACAAAACTCCTTTTAGAGTTCCTTTATGCAGAAGCTATATTATTTGCAGTCTTATTTCACGATGAGGAAAAAGTAAAGTAAACACTAGAGAGAGATAAGAAAAATACTTACTGCCAAGGTCTTTCATTCTTCATTTACATAACTTCCATCCTTTTAAACAAATTTGACAAAATAAGCTCACTTCAACATATAATCCTTCCTAGTTGTTTCTCCTAGCATTGCCACCATCAATAAAACGGAGGAAAATTAAATGACTATTAGCCATATCAATTTATTTGAAATTATAGGTAAGAATCCTAAAACATGAAACTAAGTTTTGGAAGATACATGTTAACTTCATCCTACTACTAACATACCATTTGAAAAGCTTTCCTTACATTGCTTTTACTACCACTTGTATAAGAGACTTTGAGCTTTTTGCAATTTATTGTATTTTGTGAGCTTACCTTCTACAATGTCCAGATAAGATTATCATTATATATCAAGATTTTTATTAAAGAGAAAAATATATAAAAATTTGTACAAATTGATCTTGCTTATAAATGTAGTGTGAAATAATTATTCTTAAAAATGATATATCTTTATACAATCTTGGTGGTAATGTGACACAAAGACTAACCATTCACCATTATCTACTCCAAGAAGAGGATTTTCTAGCAACTTATCCTTACTCTTGAAAGGATAGAAGTACTTGCAACTCAACTTGTATTTGTGAGCCCTCCATCTATCTCCCAAGACTAACATAGCCTATTTGTAGCTAGCCACATAATCAAATAAAAAATTGTCCTTGATATCATGAAACACAACATTAGTCTCCGATGAAAATAGCTACAAAATAAATAACACTAGCAATATCATATTCTATTGGTTATGTCAATATATTTTCATTGCTTATATCTTTTGTCAGTTGGCATCTAATGCTATTGTGTGATGTAAATAAAGATAATATTTGAGTTTTGAGCAAGTTTACCTAAAAATCTCATAAACAAATTTAAGCCATTATCATTTCCTTGCCCATCAACATTAAACTCCACAATAACCTTTAAACTTTTGCCATATGCCAAACTTCATTTGCAACCATTTTCTATTAAATTCAAAATGCTTGTATTATGGCTTTTGGTGTGTTTGATTACATAGTAGAAGGGAATTATGTCTATAAGCTCCAAGTTCTTTGGTTTGATTAATAAAAGTTCGTCTACATGTTTGGAATTTAATCTAATTTGTGCTTGAAACTTGGTCATTCGTAAAATGGTTGAAGAAAGTAAATCTTTTTTGACATGGTCCTTTTTTTTTTGGTTACTCAGTCAGGAATATGAATCCTATAAGTTATTGCTTTTGCATAATGTTTAAATTATATATCATTTATTATCTAAGATTGCATCTATAAAATATTGGGTAAGTGATTGTTTGCTTTAGTTTGTTTAAGTATACAATTGCTGAGTATAACAGCCTTCACAGCTTGAAAGAGTGTGAGTGAGGTGTATTCGTGAGGTAATCTATATTGCAAAGGAGAGGTGATTAATTATAATGAGGATTAGTGACTTGGAAGTTAATCCTTTGAAATAAGGTCATTTAGTACAATGATGACTAGTGACATATCATAGGCCATGCATATCAAGATGTAATCTTTTATGAATTATCTTTTTCTTTAGCCAAAAAAAATGGCTAGTAGTAGGTGTTAAATATTTTTACTTTCATCAGCTTAGGCAATTTAGATCACTAAAGAGTGTTAACCATTTTATATTATCCAGCTCTAAAACAATTACCAAAAAAAAAATGTTAAATTTTCCATATATTCAACTACAAGAAGCTTTGATTTAATTTCTCAATCAGCCAATTGATAGATGCCTTCTATAAATCTCACATTCCTTTTGGAGAATGACACTTAGAAATATTGGCTAATCTGCTATATTTTTGGACTAATGATATATTGAATTATTTTTTTTCTATCAAAACGTGGGATTTTATGAGACCAATAGCTTGTTTCTACTTTGTCTATGGTTCTTCCTTTAATTGGTTAACTTAATAATGATTATTGATTAAATCTTATGATGACTTCTTTGACTATCTTAAAGGAATTCATTGCTTAAATGTTGAAATATATGCAATTTTCAAGGGACAATTGTTTTTCCATAATACCCTCAATAAGAGTTGAAGGCTTTATTGCCTTGAGTATTTAATATCACTATATTACATCCTTATTCATTTTACACAAGATTAATACATAAAAATTTATACCAAAATTTGCTTTAAGTCTGCACAAAATCTTTCAGCAATCAAGGCTTCAACTAATTATGCAAACTCTTTAATAGCAGCAAAGGGTTTCATCGAACCATTTATATTGGCATGATGTATTTAACTAATCAAATTTCTGTAGAGACATTACAATTTCATTAAATAATCAAGACTATAAAAGTAATCCAACTTAAATTAATCAAAGCCCATTAGTCACATCTATCATTAACACTTAAATTTCTAGGGAATAGAAAATTAAAGGCTAAAATTTCAAAAAATTCAGAAGAAAAAGGAAACCTATAGCAATTAAGCTATATACCAATATTTTAAAATCGACACCATTATTCCTTCTTACTCAAGGTAGTAGTGTGAACTTTATAAGGGATTTGACAGTTTCACAAAGGGGGACTATAATGTTAAAAGTTAGGTTTGCCATAGTAAGAAAATAAAAGAAAAAATGGTACTAAAAAAGGGAAGGAACAAATATTTTCAGGCACTAAAATATCTTCTAATTTCCCATGCAATAAATTTATAGTTTAGCTAATTATGGTTAAGAAAATAGAATTTTATTGAGCAAGTTACGAATCATTATGTGATTACTCTTCTATCTTTTTTTATAGTGATGTTACTCTTAGGTCTCTAATCAAGTTACACTTATCAAATTAATTTCCACAAACAAGTTTCAAGTTTTACTTTTCTAGGCGATTTATATGCAAATAAGTCATTTAGAACCATCACTATCATATTTATGTTTTATTCCTTATCCAAAGTTATTCAAGATAAGTTTATCAATGTCTATGATTCACATGGATATAGTTTAGCACTTAAAAACATTATCTATACATTTCTTATCATTTTAAGTCATATTAAGCTCTTATAAGCACACCTTAACAATTCATATGGTTACCAAGAGCTCTAATTAACCTAGAGTTATAATCATTCTAGGTTATGTTAAGCTTGTTTAACTTTAATGTAGCTAAATATTAACAACTTGATCTTGGTCTGGGCTTAAGCATTGAACCCATGTTTTTATATAAACTTAAACTTATCATTTTAATGCATTTTAGACCTTAGTTTGTCACGTAAGGACATGTTCCAAGGTCATTAAAAATTAAAATAACATCCAACACAATAGTAGTTCCTGAGAATACTAAGATGTCTTTAGGCTACATATGAACAATATAAAATCGAGAAAATCATCCACAACAAGAAACATACTCGTATAACTATATAATCAATAATCAAATCTAAAATAACTCAAGGAAGGATAAAATCACCCACAATTAATCCTTAAGAGATGCATGATTTTAGAAATAAATAACTAGAAATTCCATTTGCCATCTCCTTACTTCTTTATTTGAAAATTTCCTATAGAAATCCTTAAAATCAATAAGAAAAAGCTTAGAAGAGGTCAAGATAATAAGAAAACATCTCAAGGTTCCATAAACCCATTTGGTTGAAACTTTCCTGTCCCTTTATCCTTTCAGTTTTGCTTCCAATACTCAAATCCAATTCCATAGAATTGAAGATGAGATTGATTAGAAGAATATATCTAAAATTAGCCGTGATTTGAGGTGTCTAGATGGGTGAAGTTAAAGAGAGAAGATATTATTGGAATTCAAAATTTCAGTTATAAACAAAATATAGATTTAATCACATTTTATAGCATATATATGTGCAAACAATAATCAATTAACAACAGACATATAATTGAATAAAATTCCTGAATGTGAATCTTATTTTCATACTTCTCTTGAAATAAAGGAATAAAAAGACTAAGAGAGAAAATACATAAATCTCATCTCGTCGTATATTGTAAATCCCTATGATTTGAACCATAAGAACATATAACGTGAGATTTGGGATCTCTTCTTAGTAGGACAAACTAGGTCAATAATCTATCATAAAAAACCTAAGAACAAAAGCCCACAAAATAACTATCTACATAGGCCTGGTACCATAATAAAGTTTAATAAGAATAAGATCACTATTTGAACCTAGCAAAAAATATGTATATCATTTAACATTTAAGAGCCCAGGTATATAATTTATTATTATTTATGCTAGTCCACTAAAATTTTTAACAGATCTTAGAGAGAGAAAGCTTTAAGCCTAGCTATAAAGGAAAGAGAGAGAAAATGAATGAGAAATGTGGAAGATGAAGAAATGAAAAGATGTACCTCATTTATTTAAGCCATTTGGCCATATGCTTACAGGACAAGCCAAATTGTCTTGCAAAGCAAGTCAGTTTTTAACTATGACTTAAAGACATAAAGGTAATTTACCTATAGAAGCATTTTAGTAATTTGCTTTTAAAGTTTATACAAAACAACATTTAAATAATTAGGTATAATAGTATTTAGGACATTTCACCTTTTTGATATCATCTAATTAGCAATTTAAATTTAATTAAAAATATATAATTATTCAAATATATTATTTAAACTTAATTCCAATTTTGGTTCCCCTAATATATGGTTTAATTGCATTTGATCGTCCTGAAATATGATATTCTATTTTGGTTCTTGTAATTGGTGAAATCAAACAATTCTGGTCCTAATTATGTTTTCCATCTAATTGTTAACAAAGATGCCTACATGGCACATTTAATTCCAACTAGGCAATTACATGGAATTTAAAAATTTTTTCTTAACTACTATATAAAATCATTTGCAACCAAAAAGCATGGGTAGGGGTGATAAACGGACCGCCGGTCCGCGGGCTTTGCGGGCCGGTCCGCATTTTTTTGCGGACCGGATCAAGCAAAAATTGGTCCGCATAAATGCGGGCCTAAACGGACCAAGCCCGTTTAGGCC
>JANHAO010022485.1:0-12210 GCA_026873985.1 Saraca asoca
AATCCAAAACACCGAACGAAGAAACAAACGAACAAATCGGTAAAAATTACTAAAAAAGGGATTTTACCTTACTATGGCGCAAATGTAGCTTCAAACACCAAATGAAGCGAAGAAATCTTACCAGAGAAGACGACGGGATGAAGAAAAATGGCGGACGCTGCGATGGTTTTTCGGCCAAATTTGCAGAAATAAATTTGGGGACGAGTTTAAGGGTTTCAAAAATTCCAACGAAAATTCTAACGGAACTTTTCCGTTGGAATTCAATAAATAATCAAAACGCGCTATTTTATTTAAGCGTGTTTTGAAAATTCCAACGGAATCTTCCGTTGGAATTCAATAATATTCAAAACGCGCTGTATTATTTAAGCGTGTTTTGATTATTCCAACGGAAAATTTCCAACGGAATATATCTGTTGGAGTATTCCAACGGAGACATGTTCGTTCTAATATCCATTGGATTATTCCAACGGATTGTCTAACGGATATGTTATTTGTTGGAATATTCCCACTTTCTATTGAATAATTACAATGGACTAATAGTCCGTGGGAAAATCCGTTAGAATATTCCAACAGAACTTATTCCGTTGGAAAATCCGTTGGAATATTCCCATGGATAAAATCCGTTGGAATATTACGTTGGAGTATCGGGTTTTTCTTGTAGTGACAGTCATAGAACTCCCTAGCGATATTCATGGACAGCCACCCCTTCCAGTACTAAACGATATGAAATCTAAATCATGTTCTGCCAAAACGACATCAGATCCATCACACTTAAAATGTCGTTCAGGATCGAACTCCATAGGGTCACTCCAAACCCTAGGGTTTCTTCCAAGTCCTTGCCTGCTTAGCACCACGTGCCAACCCTTTAGTATGAAGTAACCGGAAACAACAATGTCCAACATCGCGACGTGCGACGGATTGAAGGCCATGACGGGATGACGACGGATGGCTTCTCTTGCACAAACTTTGATGTAGTTTAGCTTTGGAAGATCTGATTCTTGGACTAGTCTTTTGTTTCCAACTACTTTGTCCAGTTCTTCAGTGGCTCTTTGAAGTAGCTCTGGCTTGTTTGCCATTTCGGCTATTGCCCATTCTGCTACATTTGATGGATTGTCTATAGATGCAATCATCAGCTCCTACAAAATTCGAAAGATTGTAAGTTAATATACATACGGGGAAGATATTCATATATTATGTTATTAATAACTTCAATCAAAGATCACTAAAATAGTAAAATGATATATGTATAAAACATATGGTGCTATTCATATCACTATTTCTATTTCTCATATTAAGGTGTTTATTTATTTAGAATCATGTTGGTTGTTAAAATGCATAATTTCAAGCTATTTCTTCAATTTTGTTTTATGGTAATTAACACAAGATGTTATAAGCATTTTCTGGAAACACGATTTGGGCCGGCCAATGTCCAATAGGAGACACAACTAACCAAAGGAAGGCCTAGATTGGAGGATCGAGGTCGCTCAGTGAGAACCTAGGTTGTCAGGCACGAGTTGAAGGCATCACTCAATGTCATAGCAGAGAATGCAGCTCACTGATAGGGCTCTCAACCCATCAACGAGAAGCTTACCACCCTCGAGGAGAACGATCAGACAAGAACAGCAAAGTCGGCTAAAGCTTCTGGCTCGATTATCTTCCAGCTTGTCCACCAGAATCGAACACATGTATGGAATCCAATCAGCAATCTAAGGGACATGTCTCGAACTGACAGTTTAGTCTCAAAACCTACACATTAGCTCCCAAGAAGTCGGACAATGATTTACCCAGCATTAATTACCCGACACCAAGCATTAAATGCTTGGAGAGACGGAAATGATCATTCTATTGTTTATAAAATTACACTTGTCATAACCCTCCCCTTTTTGTAAATAGAAAGGGGTGGTTACCGTGAAAGGGGAGGAAAATCTTACATGCAGAAACTCTGTCGGAATACAAAGAGAGCACTGTACACTGTGAGAAAATACAGTAGTTGCATTCAAACTCTATAAAATAATCCTTTAGTGAGTAAATAAAGACCAACATGGATGTAGGGGCCAACTTGGCTTCAGCTGAATCATGAAAAATTCCTGGTGTTTGCTATCTCTCTTCTTTTTTGCTATCTCCCTTTTCTATTTTTTTGCCATATTCTACTTGCAGTTAGGGGTAACATTGAACTCAAACTAGTTGATTGAATTTTGGTGCTAGAAGAAGGGCCTCCATTGCACACTCATTGTTCTTTTGATCCTGACCAATTATTCCAAGCTATTTTAAGTGTAATGGCAAGAGGAAAAACAATTAGGAGTGCAAAAGTTCCATTGGCCAACTCGAAGGTCAGACACAGCAATGGAACACAGATGCCCCTACGACAGGCTCCAACGCTAGCACCACTTCCCTCATTCAGTAGCAGTCCGTGGCTCTCAGAATTGATGAAGCTCAAACTTGGCAATAACACCAAAAAGTACTTGACCAGTGTCAGGAAGCACTGGAGAATATCATGAAAGAGTTGGCTGATATGGTCAGAGCATTGGCTCAGGCGCACGCCCAAGGTGCACCAAGGCAAGATGAAGTGGTCGTACCTGAGGATGGATATCACCAGCCAGGGCCTCGACATGAAGAGCAAGCCAAGATCAAGCATCATCGAGTCGACTCACTTCATTCATCCAACTTACGGTTAAGGTCCGAAGTCTAGCGAGTTCAAGAGGATAAGGGAGATGACCATTGTGGTGAGAGCTTGTACCGAGGTGAGAGCTTGCACGAGACTGATGGCAAGTAAGAGGCAGATTGTGACTCGTCCAGTCACGAGCATGAAAAAAGGCATAAAACTTCTAACCGACATTCTCGTAGTAGGTGAGATGAAAAGAGTTGAAGGACTTCTAATCACCGGTTCAAGTCTCGAGACCCAATGGTCAAAGAACTACTCTAAAGGATGGAGCAATTAGAAAAGAACTCAGCATCCCAAGGGATTTGAGAATCTCACGAGAAGAAAACTCCACTCTCCAGCCAAATTAAGATGGAGCCCCTTCCCTGTAGATTTAAAATTTTGAACATCCCCCTCTATAATAGGGATAGTGATCCTTACATCCATCTGGACGCTTTTAATGTCTAGATGGATCTGTAGACTTCCAATTCGCTAGTGAAGTGCTAAGTCTTCCTAGCCATGCTCAGAGAGGTGCCGTGGACATGGTTCAAAAGTCTCCCAGCTTGTAGTATAAGGAGTTAGGATGAATGTCAAACAAAGTTCCTCAACCAGTATAGGGCATTGAAGAAGCAGCTCGCCCCCTCCTGCATTTAGCTACGGTCTTCTGGCAAAAAGATGAGTTGCTCAAGGACTATATCACCAAGTTTTGACAAGAAGTTAGCAATGTGGAAAACCCGTTAGACTAGAATGTCCTTATGGTAATCTCAACAGGACTTTGAAAAGATGGAAAATTGTACAAGGACATATATAAGTCCCCTGTTAAGAGCTTGGGTGAATTCTATGAGCGAGCTGCTAAGGAGATCCGATGGGAAGAAACCTTCGGCCCAAAGAATTCAAACAAGAAAGAAGAGGCAAGTACCTCTAACTGATTTAGGAAAGGAAGTGGAGGTGGGAGCAACAAAGAAAGCTAGAAGGGGGGCTTTGGAGGCCAAATCATTAACATGGCTTGGAGCGAATAGTTTTAGCCTTGGGGTCACTACAATAACTACACCATTTTGTCAGACGCTCCAAACAGGATCTATGTGACTGAAAGGGACAATGAAGACTTTAGTAGACCCAAGCCCCTAAGAACCCCTATTGAGAAGAGGAACCATAACAAATTCTATGCCTATTATAGCAAAGTTGGCCATAACATGTTGGATTTCTAGGTGCTAAAGAATGCCATTGAGGACCTCATTAAGAAGGGCCGCCTAAGAGATTATGTGGTGAAATCCCTAGGGTAGCAACCCCTGCATCCCTAGCAGCCTGTGTCGTAATACCACCAAACTTTAAAGTGCGAGGAAACACCTTCCATGAGGGCCATTTTCATCATATATAGTGGACTTCACATCACGGGTGCTTCAAATCGATCACACGACTGCTATGTGCGAGCGGTGGGTCGTGTCCTTCTGATGAGTTATGTGGAATGTGAAAGGCTTGCCAAGAAGGTTGAGATAGCTTCAGGTAGCATCTCGTTCATGGAGGAGATGCACAAGGGATTCATTATCCTCATAATGATGCAATTGTCATCTAGTAAAGATTGGCAATGCGAAGGTGAGAAGGATAATGGTTGATATTGGGAGCTTCATGAGCGTGATGTACAAGGGATGCTTTAACCAGATAAGTGTGGGCACAAGTCAGCTGGATCCATCACTTGAGCCCTTTTACAATTTTATAGGAGATGGGATGCTCCTGGTGGGACGAATCAGACTCCCACTTACTTTGGGGGACCTCGATAAATAAGCAACTATCATGACGAACTTTTTGATTATAAATTGTCCCTCAGCCTATAATGTGGTGCTGGGATAGCCTGCCATGAACAATTATGATATGGTGACATCAACCAGGACACTTACTATCAAATTCCAGACCTAAATGGAGTCAGATGCATACGAGGGGAGCAAGAAGTAGCCTGGCGCTGCTATGAAGATGCAGTTAAACTCGGGGTTCAAGGGAAAAAGGTGAATGTGGTGTTTGAAGGAGAACCCTAGGCAACGAGCATAAAAGGGATTAGCCATGACCTTGACCCTCGAGAAGTGGAAGCTGAGCGAGCCACCAGACCAGTTAAAGAGCTTGAGGATGTGCAAGTAAGTGAGAAGGATGAGGAAAGATGCCTCAAGTTGGGGAAATGCCTATCACTCGATGTGAAAGTACAATTGGTAGATTTCTTAAGGAAAATATGGACATTTTCACCTGGAACCATGAAGACATGGTGAGCAATGACCTGAATGTGATGTCACATAGATTAAATATCGATCCCCAGGTCAAGCCAGTTTGCTAAAAGAGAAGACTAATGACCATCAAGCGCTACGCGACACTCAAAGAAGAGGTGGATAAGCTCTCAGCAAATAACTTCATCCAAGAAGTGCATTACCCCATTTGGGTGGTCAATCTCATCCTCGTAAAGAAGAAGAACAAGAAATGGAGATTGTGTATTGATTTTATTAACCTTAATAAGGTGTGCCACAAAGATAGTTTCCCTTTGTCAAGGATAGACCAGCTCGTAGACATAATGGTAGGGCATGAACTCCTTAGCTTCATGGATGCCTATTCAGGGTACAATCAAATTCTGATGGCTACATAGGGCAAAGAGCATACTTCATTTATTACTGATCGCAATTTGTACTGCTATAAGGTAATGCCCTTTGGGATTAAGAATGCAGAGGCAACCTACTAGTGATTAGTAAACATGATGTTTTAAGAGCAGATTGGCAACACTATGGAAGTATACATTGATGACATGCTAGTAAAACCTAAACAGCTCGTCGATCACATCCACGACCTATACGAGATGTTTTAAACCTTGAGAAGGTATCAGATGAAGCTGAACCCATACAAATGTGCATTTGGAGTGGCCTCAGGTAAATTCCTTGATTTCATAGTCAATAATAGAGGGATTGAAACAAACCCAGAGAAAATCAGAGCACTCCTTGATATGCATTCTTCCACCGGTCCAAAGGATGTCTAAAGCTTGAATGGTCAGGTCATTGCATTTAGTAGATTCATTTTGAAAGCAACGGATAAATGTGTTCCTTTCTTTGACATCCTTAAAAAGGTGAAGAGGTTCGAGTGGACCCCGGAGTGTGAGGTCACTTTTCAGAAACTCAAATCATACCTTGAATAGGCACCTCTCCCTTCCAAACCATAAGAGGGTGAAAGACTGACTATATACTTAGGGGTATCCCAGCACGCCTTGAGCGTGGCCTTAACATGAGATAAGGGAGGAACTCAACTTCCTATCTATTATGTAAGTAAAAGACTATTAAATATTGAAACAAGATACTCACCCATGGAGAAGCTTGCTTACTGCCTAGTCATCACCTTAAGAAAGCTATGACCTAATTTCCAAGCCCACAACATTAGGGTCTTCACTCAGTTCTTACTGAGACAAGTTCTGTAGAAGACGAATGCCTCAGGATGGCTACTCAAATGGGCAATAGAGATCGCTCAGTTCGACATCAAAGATAAGCCCAGAATTGACATCAAGGGACAAGTACTGGCCAATTTCATTATTGAATTCACGGGACCTGTGCAAGAGGAAGTGGAGATTCTTGAGACCCCGTGGTGGGAATTATACATTGATGGGTCATCTGGTGACTAAAAGGCTGGAGTAGGGATGCTTCTCAATAGTTCTGAAGGACATAAGGTCTTCTGTGCTTTAAGGTTTGGCTTTCAAGCCACTAACAATGAAAGTGAGTACGAGGCCTTATTGGCGGGTTTGCAATTGGCCAGGGAGGTGCATGTTAAGAGATTAAAATTTTTTAACTACTTGTAAGTCATCGTTTGCCAAGTAAAGGGTGAATACTAAGCTTAAGGGCAGAAGATGATGAGCTATCTCCAAAGAGTCTGAGAGTTGTTAGGCTCATTCTAGCAATACGAGATCAATCAGATTCCATGAGCTCAAAACGTGCATACTGATGCTTTGGCTCATCTATCCATCACTGATGATCCCAATCTCATAGGAATGATCCTAGTAGAGCTCCTTCTATCCCCAAGTATTGAGCATCAAGATGTTGTGATAACGATTGCCAAAGCACCTAACTCCTAGATGAATCTAATCTTGGACTACCTGCAAAATGAGGAGTTACCAGAAGATAAACTCGAGGCGCAACATCTATGAGCTCATGCAGCCAAATATTGCATTTGTGATGACATACTTTACAAGAGAGTGTTTGTGACCCCAAATCTGAGATGCATAGATGGCAAGGATTGTAGCACCATCTTAGAGGAGACTCACACAAGTTATTATAGAAACCATGCAGGGGGGTTGTCTTTAGCCCAAAAGGCTCTTCGACAGGGATTCTACTAATTAACTATGAAGCAAGATGTTATGGACCTCACTAAGAGGTGTGATAAGTGCTAGAGGTTTGTAAAAGTGCCATGATTTCCATAAGCTTACTTGAAGCAAATGACCAATCTATGGTCATTCGTGATTTGGGGGATGGACCTGATCAGATCACTTCCTAAAGTTTAAGGAAATTGCAAGTATGTAATAGTAGTCATGGACTACTTCACCAAGTTGGTATAGGTGAAGGAACTTGCTAAAATCTCATCTTCCAAGGTTGAAAAGATTGTGTGGAACAACATCATCTGTAGGTTTGGAGTCCCTCAATAGATCATGACTAACAGTGGGACTTAGTTTATTAGTGAGTAGTTTATCAAGTTCTGTGACAACCTCAAAATTACTAAAAGCTTTACAGTCGTAGAAAATTCGCAAGCCAATGGGCAAGTAGAAGTCGTTAACAAGATCATCAAGAAGATCTTGAAAACTAGGTTAAAAGCTAAGAAGAGAGCTTGGGTGGATGAATTACAAGTAGTACTATGGGCCTATAGGACCACGCCTTGCAACTCCATAGGGGAAACCCCCTTTTCGATGGTATATGGATGCGAGGAAATGGTCTCAACAGAACTTGAGGTCGGGACATAGTGAAGGATTGCTTTTAGCCCAGAGGACAATGAGCAGCTACTCATTACGAACTTAGACCTTGTGGAGGAAGTGAGAGAAAGAGCTAGTCTCAAGATTATAACCTATTATTGACACATAGCGAGGTATTACAGTCACAGAGTGCGAGCTTAAAAGTTTAAACTCGGTGATCTCATCCTTCCTAGAGCACGAAAACCCAGTGAGGGAACTTTAAGACTGAGCTGGTAAGGTTTATACCTTATTAAAAGGGTTGTGAGTGATGGAGCCTATTATTTGGCAGACATGAATGGAATGGAGTTCCCCCGAGCTTGGAATGCCGAGCACTTATGCTATTATTATCAATAAGTGTCTCGATGTACAAGAGTTGATCTGTTGTAAACATGTATATAATTCTTTGAATTTTGTGTGGAATAAGATTGGAAGAAAGAGTTCTATGTAAAGTTATGTATTATGCAATATAGTAATAGTTGATATAGCATGCCAAATTCTTATAAGCAAACAAATTCACACATTCAAGCATGAAAGTAATGAAGAGAAATATGTTCGGCTTCTGTCACAATAAAGTCATTTCAAATAGATTGTCTACAAAGTTTGTTATAAGTCTTAGAAATAAAGAAAAACTAAGTTACAAAGTTCATATCCTAAGAGATCGGAGCCTCAGGGGCTAAGCTTTCATCGGGCTGAGGGTCAGAAGCTAAGGCACCAGGAACTCTAACCGCTAGAGTAGCATCAGTGACCTGAGAGTTACCTTCTCCTTGAATGGTAATTTCAGTAGGAGGAACTTTAACCCCAACACCCTATCTTTTCCTTGTGGCTCTCCTTTTCCAATGATCCATGGCTTCAAGGGCTTGGGGGCCGAAAAAGGAGAAATCCAGCTCAGGATGTCTCTCCCACAAAGTGTAGAAGAAAGAAGCACAAGTCTTAATCCTCATTTTCGTAGTTATTTTTGCCATTAGTACGGACATTTCTATTTTGATCTTAGCTACTTCTTCTTTGGCAAGCTAAAGTTCTCTTTTCAATACCTCCAATTCTCCAGCGACAATCTCAGCTCGTTGGTCTGTGGATTTTGCATTCTGCTTGGCGATGTCGACCACTTTCATTGCTAACTACACCCATGACTGGACTTCATCTAGCTCTATTCTAGCATTGTTCAGGTCATTGGTGGCAAGGCCAAAGTTTATCTTAGCAATCTAATAATGCTCTGCCTTGTGAGATAGAGTAGTCTCTAGCTTTTTAACCTTCTCTCTGAGCTCCAGGACCTTAATGATTTGAACTGCTAATTCATCCACAAGAGCAGACTTCTCATCATCCTGGCCTTCAAGCGCTTCCTTAATCTTCATTAGGCAAGAAGCAATACTTACCACCAAGTCGTGGCAAGCCGCAAACCTTACCAGCTCCCTATAGTGAAATCCTTGGCCTCCAGCACACTAACCTTGCTACTGTATCCCAAGATAGTGCTTAGGTTCTTAATAAAGGTCTGAGTGTACCTTTCTATCTTGGAGGCGGACTCGGCTAATGACTTTGCACTCTCGGTCTCTAATATTGCTCATTTGTTGGGAGTCACCTTCTTCTTCCCTTTGATGACCTTCCACTTCTTGCAGGGAGGGCCAAAAGAAGTAGCAACATTGGCTGTGACCGCTTCCTTGGGTCGTGGAGTAGGGGTTGGTTTTGGTGAAGAGGTCGCAATGGAAGCTACTGGTTGATCTGTGATGACTAGTGTTGCTTTAACTTCAGGGGCTAGAGGTTGGTCCATAATGATCAGAGTCAAATCAACAACCTCACGAGCTGGAGAGGTCTCGTCCTCATTGTTTAAAGGTGGCGTTCTGAGGATTAGCTCCATTATTTTGTCGTAGTTGTTGAAGTTTAGGGCTTGACCTCTGTCAATCAACAAATTCCTACCTCCCTCGTGACCTCAATACCCTTTGTCAGGGAATGCTTGTAATAACAAAGGAGGCTTTCATCAAATCAAAAGTCATTTTTGAGGTCCTCGCATGTCACAAATTGATCTAAGACTCCCAACTCCTTGGCCTCTAACATTGGCCACTTACCAGTTTTGTCTACAAAATCAATTAAATGTCAAAATTAGGGGAAAATATTAAAAAAGTTATCAAGTTTACTTACACCTAGTCCACTTACCCAGAGCAAGAACAAAATCAAAATTCTTTAGGTAGCACAACGAGGGGCAGGAGATGTAGAACTAGCGTGACTTATAGCGCCTTGCATTGGACTCTCCCCTAGCATCCCCCTTTGGCAAGATGCTCTTATTTGGCATTTGCCTAGCTGAGAGGTAGTAAAGCCCATCCTCTGAATTCACACACCTCAGATCATGCAAATAACATAGAGTTTTAAGTGACGGTGGAGGAAAGCCATTACCTATGTGGATAAGGGCTAACGAGATAAGTGAAGTATAAGAGTTTGGTGTAAGTTGAAATGGACTAAGTTTTATTTTGTTCAAAATTAACAATGAAGGGTTGCATGGGAATCTTAATCCCACTGTGAGGTGCGGAAGACCGATAGCTACTAAGCCCCGAGGAGGATGAGGAGCACAATCGTTCGGAGCAGGAACCATAACACTACACCCTTTGGGGATCCGGCATAACTGAATTGTGGTTTGGACGTCACGAAGATGCATAGTTGAAGAATGCAACTTGAATACATGGCAGTCAAGATGTTAGCCTGTAGCAACCCCTCGACCCTCGGTGTGTCTCAGATGAGTGCTTAGGTCTGTAGTGACCTTTCTCCCACACGAGGTCGCTTCATCAAAACGTTGTACGATCCCCGTGCTCTGGGATGAGTCTGGTTCATCGTCCTCGCTCCTAATTATATGACGGCGACGTGCATGACTTGCTCCCATTTACACAAAGGAAGTGTTAGCCTTAGAGTAAATTTTTAAAGAAAAATTGTTTGATTAAATCACTCTAAGCTATACGCTAATTATAATATTGAAAAATAATTTTAGAAAAACAAATTTTAAACATTTATCACTTGCTATAAGTTGCTACTAATTTTTATTTTGATTTCAAGTTACAAGACCATTTGATGCAAATGAAAGAAAATTATTTGTTCTTTTATTTTTTTAGGATTATATTGTAAATAAACTCATTTAGAAAATGATCCACATCCTTTTTAAATAAAGAAAAGAAAGAAGAGGAGAAAAATATCTTTAGAAAATCACGTTTTTATAAAACAAGTTTTTTTTTACGCAATAAATCGATAATCGAAGTCACATCGATTTATTTAAGAATTTCTTCAAATATAAATCAAAGTTACTTCTATATATTTAGAAAATTTTTTGAAAACGCAAATTGAAGTCACATTGATTTATATAGTTCAAATTGACTTACCGAAATATTTGATTTTTCACTACTTCGATGCGTACATCGATGTACAGTTGAAAAATAATACACTATACATCAAAGTAACACCGATGTGTTAGTTTATAACAGACCCAAATAGAAATAACATTGATGTATTGACAAATGAATGATTTTTTTGTCACAAAATGGTTATGGCAGTTATAACCACCTAACCACCATTTGACTGCCTTATTTATATAAACGTTTTCCCTATCACAAAACAAAATACACATAAAAAAATACACAGAACATTTGAGAAACCTTTTCTCTTAGAGCTAAAAAGATTTCTCTGTAGATCTCTCTTCTTCATCTTCTTTTTTCTCTGAAGCTTTTTTGTAAATTTCTCATAAAGTCATTGGATCATTTCTCTAATCGAGATTATCATTAGTCTATTTAAGATTTACATCTTAAACAATCTGTATTGTATTTCTTACACTCTTAATTTCTGATTTTATTTTGAGATTTCTAGGGATTTAGAAATCTTTTATAGGTTAGTAAGTACCTGTAAATCTTGTGTATTTCTTTTAGGTTTAGAAGAGCCTATGTTTAATTCTTCTAGGTTAGCAAGAAGTCTGTTAATTCTTGTGGTTTAATGTAAAACTGGCAATTTAGAAGCCTGGTAATCCTGATGTTTTTCTTTTAATCAAAGAGGTCTTTCGGTTGATAAAAGATCAAGTGAAGTAGACTTGAATTACGGTTTGAATTCAAGTTGAACCACTTTAAAAATCTGTGCTTTCAATTCTTATTTTAAATTTTCGTTTTCTACTATTTATATTGATTCTTAATTTCTGTTGAATTGAATTTTCAATTACATAAGTTGATCATCTAAATATAACTGAGTTAAGAAACAATCAAAGATTGTATATAAAGACTCCAGCGAGATAAGGAAAAGATCCAAATTCATTTTTAATTTCGCATTTTAATTTTTACCCACCACTCATTTAATTTCCTTATTGTTTAAGGGACTTGACAGTTGGTATCAGAGCTTTGGCTCTTGATACAGCTTTGGTTGATTGCTAAATGGAGTCAAATGCATCTGTTTTGTCTGAATGCTCTTTGCTGAATAATCCACCTCTATTTGATTCTAAAAATTTCAATTTTTGGAAATTCAAACTTAAAATTTATGTTGAATCTGTAGATTATGATATGTTGAGATTTCTTGAAAATGGTTATGAATATCCTATGATTCTAGTAGATGGAATTTCTCAAAGAAAATCTAAACAATTGTGGACTGAGGAAGAAGAAAGAGATTT
>JANHAO010022486.1:0-12186 GCA_026873985.1 Saraca asoca
TTATAAATAGTAAGAATAAAAATATTTTATTTATCAAATATTAAATATGAAAATTATGATAAAAAATAAATATTCTTTATTTCAATGAGAAAATTATTTTTTCTAAATCATATAAACATACCCTTTTATGTCATTTTATATATACCAATTAGTTTAATAATTACTTTTACCAAACACCTTTAATTTAATAAGCTAGCTTAACAGCTATCAACTAATAACTTTTAGCTAAAATTTAGCTTTTCAGCTTTCAACTAGCTTATAAACTATTTTTTTTCTAATCTTAGTAATATACTATTTTATACTATCTGTAGTGTGATCTGATGGCGCTCCCTAATTTTAGAAAAGTTTTACAATATGGGAAACAAATCTGACATAATTCTTATCCAAACTTTGCATAACTTTGTGAGTTTGGCAATCATCTTATCCAATGCCCAAAATTGAAGTTGTATATATAATTTTAAATTGTGATAATCATGCATATACAGGGAGATGTAAAATTATATAATTACCGCACATGATTTTCCATGCGTGTGACTTTTATTTAGAAATTTATATTATTTTTATTGACAGTGAAATTTGATTTGGTCCAAATCCAACCAACCCGAAGAGTTTTTAAGGATTCAAATTGCAATCTAATTATACAAATGAAGAATGAAGAAATGGAGAAGAAGAACAACAAAAATATAGAAGGATTTTTAACATGATTCGACTAAAATCGAACAACATCGGTCCCTACGTTTACGATATTGTTGTATTGATATGATGAAATTTCTACAAGGTTTCAGTATGTGTTTTCAGGCCTCTCCCTACAATAATCTTCCCCTCCTATTTACAGAGACTGGGAGGCTATAAATGTAAATTTACAAGTTGTATTTCTATTACATCAAGTATATTAAGTAATAAATATAAATAACAAGTATGACTTCTATAAATAAGCTTCTGCAGACTACTGGCTAGCTTCTGTAAATTGTTTTCTGCGGGTGGACCCGTGTTAGCTGCTTCTTGCAGACTAGTCCCATGAACTTGGTCTGAGAGGGTACCTGTTTCAGGCTTTTCCTTAGCGAGCTTTAGCTAGGCGAGATACTGTATCCAGCGAGCTGGGATTCATGATCTGGGGTTGCTGTTGGTTGTTAGTTAGCGATGTCGAACTCGTGAGCTTCGCATTTGGTGATGCGGGCTCACGCAAGGTGGACTGTTGATCTACGTGAACAGGGGCTTGCTCCTTAGTAAGCTGGGGTTTTTGCCTCGTTTTGTACTCTTGTAGTTTGCGATCTAGTAATCTTAGCTTTATTCTTAATTGGACTTATCTTCTGGTGGGTCTTTACCAACTTATTTCGCGTAGTACCAGAAAATACCTACAACAATTTTCTTTTTCTTTTGATTTTTTTTATATTGAAAAGAAATAGACACAAACTTTTATGTGCAATAAGATTTAAAATCTTTTTTTATATATGTAATAAGATCCATAAAAACCTTATGTCTATCTTTTTTCAATATAACGAAAATATAATAAAAAATATGAAAGGATCCAAAATTCACTTTTTGAGAAATTAAATCTTCTATAGATAGAATATTTTAGAAAAAAAAGAATAAATTACACTAATCTTCCTTGAGGTTTAATCTAATTACATTCATATCCTTCTATTTTAAAAAATATACTCTTATCTCTCTTATTTTTTTTATGATAGGGAAGGTGAATATAAATTTAAAGAGAGTGGGGTAAGTGTATATAAAAAGGAAGCTTATTGTAAATTTATAAAAATAAAAATATATGAGCGTAATTAGATAAAATGTCAAAAGAAGTAAGTGTAATTTGCCAAAAAAAAAAGAAGCTTTCATATCCTTTGAGATTTAAGAATATTACACAAAATTTCACTCTAATTTTAAAACCTTTTTTTTTTTACTTTCAAAATGTTGAAAGACATTTTTTTAAAAATAAAAAAATATTCCATTTATACTTAAATTTATCTTTTTATCAATGATATTTTAATCATCCAATTTTAATAAGACCTTATTTTTTATAATAAAATACTCATAATACATCATATTGTTTGATTTAAATTTTATAGCCATTTTTTCTCATTATTTCACTATCAAATAAATTAGATAATATTATGGGCATTTTTTGGTATCATACAAATGGGCTGGCAAAGGCCCAATAGAAAACAAGACCAGTCGGAGGAAGCCTAGATCTTTTAAAGACTAAGATCTCTTGATAGAGGTGCCAACTCACTAACCGTGAACTTGGGATGCAGTATGAGGCCAAAGAAAAAATCTAGGCTCGCCAAAGGGGTCCCGGCTCGCATAGCCAACGATTCGCCTAGTGCGAGATCGCTTCGTTGAATGCAAATTTGACCTTACTTCCCAAAAGACAACAATGACCCCCAGGATGAGGGCTCTAGCTCGCAAAACGTATCATCTCACCTATCTAAAGGCATTATTGAGATTGAACACGAGGCAAGCATCCACCTAGGCAACTTGCAAAAAGCAGCCAAAGGGACCTATTCGCAGAAAGCAATCTGCCGAAGCCAAATTTCAAGAGTCATATTGTCTTGTCCATTTAATTTGATATAACTATTTACAACTTACAAAATTACATCTGTAACCCCCCCATCTTCTATAAATAGGAGGGGGAGATCATTGTAAAGGGGGCAAGAAGAGAATACATGCAAATATTCTACCAAAACAGTGAGAAAGCACTTGTAAAGTGAGAGAGCATTGGTATTGTTAACTCTTTTGAATTACATAGAGAAATCGTCATATAACAGCAAATAAAACCACCGTGGACATAAGCGCCATACTGGCTTTAGCCGAACCACATTAAAAAGCTTCCGGTGTCCATCATTCTTCCTTCTTCTCATTCTCTTTTCCTGTTCACACTTGTATTCATGCTTGCAATCTAGAGTTTCAAGAACTGATCCCATTAACTAAGATTTGGGTCTACTAAATCAAATTTCACCGTTAATATTTTGGAGCTAGAGAAAGGGCCCCCAATTGCATCTTTTCTCTTTAATTCATTATTGAGCTACAATGGCAAGGGGAGGAACTACCAGGAGCACCGGTGCCACCACTGGCCAACCTGATGGTCCTGTAGAGTAACAAGGGTTACCATTGGGTGGCTCTATTTTCCTTTCTACGAGCACCTTTGCTACCCTTGCAATAGGTACTGATGCTGGCATAATGCCAACAACCACTCACCAGCCTGTTGCTTCTGAGAATGACAGAGTTCAAGATGGCACCAGTGTCGGGAGATGCTTGAAAACGCAGTGAAGGAGTTGGCCGATGTGGTAAGAGTGTTGGCTCATGAACAAGCCTAAGGCATACAAAGACAAATTGAGCCTACGGTCCCTGGAGGAGAACCTTAACAGCCGAGAGCATAACAAGAGAAGTCCCACAAAGGGGATCATCTGTAGGTCGAATCCGTTCACTCATATAATTCATGGTTGAGGTCAAAGGTCCATCGAGCTCATAGGGGTAGTGATGGAGATGATCAACGACACGAGAACTCGCATCGAGAAGGAAATCTGAGCTGGGTCAAACGCAAAGCCTTGATCGCCATTCCCACGATCGGGAGGATTTCAAGAACCATCGATCCTCTAGCCATCGGTCTGAGAAACAAGTCTCTATGATTAAAAAGTTGCTCCAAAGGGGCCTATAACTCAAAAAGTGACCTACAACTCAGGACCAACAATACCATTATGAGGAAAGGACCCCATTCATTAAAGAAATCCAAATAGAGCCTCTTCCTTACAGATTTAAGGTCCCCAATATCCCCCAATACAATGGAGATAGTGACCTGTATGACCACTTGGACGCATTTAATCTCCAGATAGACCTTTAAACTACTAGCTCGCTGGTCAAATGTCATGTCTTCCCAGCCACCCTTGGGGAAATATCATAGGCACGGCTCAGGAATCTTCCAGCTTGCAGCATTCACAGTTGGCAAAAATGCTAAACAAAATTCCTTGGACAATATAAGGCATTGAAAAGGTAGCTCACATGGACTTGTTATCTCGCATCAGTCTTCCAATGGAGAGATAAGTTATTAAAAGATTACATCGCTAGGTTCAGACATAAAGTCAATAATGTAGAAAATTCCTCAAATAAAAGTATCCTCACCGCGATCTTAGCTAGGCTTCACAAAGATAGGAAACTATATGAAGGGATATACAAGTCCCCAGTGAAAGACTTAGGTGAATTTTATGAGCTAGCTGCCAAGGAAATCAAGTGGGAAGAAATCTTTGGCCTAAAGAGGTCAGGACACGAAGACAAGACAAATAGCTCTAGTCGAGGGAACGAAGATCAAGACGTCTAGAACGGCTCTAATAGTCAACCTGTGAAGAAGTCCGAAAGTGAATTACCTCAATGCCAAGGTCGCCATGACGACTATAACACTCTATTTGATACTCAAGAACACATTTTCATAACTGAAAAAGATACAAAGGATTTTGGGAAACCCCAAATTTAAAAACTCGAATAAGCGCAGATGCAATAGAGATCAATTTTCTGCCTACCATGACAAGGTCGGGCACAATACTTCAAAATATTGGGTGCTCAAGGATGCCATCGAGGACCTTATCAAGGGGGGACGCTTAAGACGTTATGTAGTGCAACCAGCAGCTTAACAACCTTAATAGCTCCAACATCCACGACTATAGCAACTTTAGCATCTTTTAATTTTCTCTTTAATATTATTTAGATGTAAGAAAAGCATCCCAATTTGTTTTTGGAATATAATGTGAGATATTTTCTAAACTAATTTTCAGGAAAATCCAAGTATAGGCTCACTTGGTAATCTTGCACTGTGTATTATTTATCCTAAAGCTTCTAATGCTAAAAGTAGAATTTTGCTTAATATAAGAAGGGCACAAGATCGCCAACCATCTGGGCATAAGATCACCCCCAATCTGGAATAAAATTACTGGCTATCTTGGCCAAGATCACCCCCAATCTGGCATAAGATCACCAACCATTTGAGTACAAGATTGCCCCCAATTTGGCACAAGATCGCCAATCATTAGGGCATGGGATCACCCCCATCCTGGGAGAAGGTCACCAACTGTTTGGACACAAGATTGCATTTATGCATGCATAAGACTAACTTTTTTGGGCACCATATGTATGTGATTACTTACTGGCTTTCTAGCTAAGGCGTAACTTTCATGTGATCTATTATTCGTAGCTCTCATGTGACCCATTACACATAGCTTTCATGTGATCCATTACTTACAGCTCTCATGCGACCCATTGCTCATAGCTTTTATGCGACCTATCGCTCACAGCTCTTATGCGACCTGTTGCTTATAGCTCTCATATGGCCCTATGCTGAAAGGCATATCTGTGCGAGTTATCTAGATACTCGATCTCATGCTAACTTAGGTGCTCAAGCACTCTGGTGCTCAATCTTGTTAGAAGCTCAAGCACTTCGATGCTCAAATTTGTCACCTTCAGAAATGGACTAATACGACTGATTGGTTGCTCAATAAGGCACATATCCTGTTAAGTCATGATTTATTAACTCAAGCCCATTTATATAAGTTTTTCTCTATCAATTGACCTATCGGGGTGCTAATTTTATCCAACGATTGTTAAGTTATGATTTGTAAGAATCCATTTATAACAATCTATATAGTCTTTTATAGAACATCCAACGTAATGCAAAAGAAAATGGAAACGTTTATTCAATGCCTCCTTCAGCGAGGTAAATTCATACAAAATTCCAAACCAAATGCAAAATTCAAAAATAAAATGCAAAATTACAAGATCAAATCCCAGGGGGCCTGATCTCCTGGGGTTGAGCTCTTATGGGAGGAGCAATTAATGCACAGGGCAAGCTATTTATCTTTCGTTCGATTAACAGGGGTTTCCATGACCTACGAGCTATTTTCTTTTTGAATTACACCTTTGACAAGGGGCTTCACTTACAGACTTCACACCTTTATAGGAGGATCTGGCTTTAGCAGCCTTCTTCTTGAAGCTCTCACAGCCTCAAAGGCCTCCTGTCCAAAAAATGAAAAGTCCATATCTGGGTGCCACTCCTATAGAGTGTATAGGAAAGAGGACAAGGTCTTAGATTCCATTTTTTCTACTATTTTTGCCACCATCTCGACAGTTTCTGCCTTGACTCGTGTGATCTCCTTCTTGGTTGCTTCTAGTTCCTTCTCAGCAGCCTCAGCCTGCCGCGTAGCAGCTTCAGCTCACTACATTGCAACATTGACACCCTGAAGTGTCACATCAAGGTCATATTTCATCCTCGATAGTTCCTCAACAGCTTTGTTAAGATTGACTGTGACAGCCTCATGACTTGCCGGTTCATGAGAATGAGCTTCCTCAGCCTTCTTTTGAGCAACCTCAGTATTCATTGTTTTATTCTCCAACTCCAGCGCCCTAGCGGTCACAGTGACTAGGTTGTCTATGAGCTTGGCATTCTTTTCCTCCTAGGTTTGGAGTGTTTCCCCCATTTTCACTATTCCTAACAGACTCTGGAAAATTAAATAGGTCAAGTTAAATCATGAAGGAGCAAAATAATTAGGGTGAAAGGATGCTACTTACCAATAAGCCTTGACAAGTGGTATAACGCATCAGCCCTCCACTTGAGATCTTATCTATTTCCAACACATGAGAGCTGGTGTGAGATCCCAAGAGCTCCTCTACATTCTCCTGGATGAAATCGAAATACCCCTATGTGTTTAGACCAAGGCTCGGATGATGCTCCTCAGCCATAATTGTGCAAGCCATTTGCTTTGAAAAAGTGGCGACCTTCATCCCCTTGTTTACTTTTCGCCTCTTGGTAGAGGGCTTAAATGCGACCATGACCTTTAGCACCTCAGTCACCTTAAGATGCAAGGTAAGAGCTAACTCCTGAGGAGATGCTACAGTCAATATAGAAGGAGATTGATTTGAAACAATAGGGATTGCCACAGCATCAAGACCTGGCAAGGTCGCAGTGACCTCAAGTTTTTCAGACTCATCAGAAGATGGATTTTGAAGAAGGAGTTTCACCATTTTCTTGTAATCTTCAAAATGTGTTGGATCAATTTCCCTTACCTGGAGAGCTCTGATCTCCCTAGTGAGTTTGATGTTTAACATTGGAATGAGCTTATGGGATTAAAAGAGGTCATTGTCAAATTTGAAATCATTTTTTAAGTCGTTGATAACAAGAAACTGGCGTAACACTTTAGCCTCCTTAGCTTCAAGCATTGGCTTCTCCTTGCCAGCCCCGCCTATAAAAATAAGACAAAAAGTTAGAAACAAAAACATGAATTCATAGTAGCTTGCATGACCTTGGCTCATTTACCAGGCATTAGAACAAAGTCAAAGTTACGAAGAGGACACAAAGATGGGCACCAGACATAGAACCAGCATCTTATAATGACTTACATTTGATTTGCCCTTGGCATCCTCTTGAGGCAAAACCCTCTTGAAATCAGACTACCAAGCTGAGAGGTAATAGATCCCATCCGGAGAACCTATACTCCTAATGCTATAAAGATGGCACAAAACTCTTGCAGATGGTGGCAGAAGATTGCTTCTCAAGTACATAAGTGCAAGAGAAGTAAGTTGGGAGTAAGAGTTCAGGGTCAGCTGAAAGGGACAGAGCTTCAATTTGTTTAGTAGATCAATAATATATGGATGAGTTGGAAATCTGAGCCCAGCATCAAGATTTTGGGTACTGACAGCAACAAACCTTTGAGGTGGATGGGCTGCATGGTCATCAGGGGAAGGTGCCATGAGACAACAACCTTTGGGGATGTGGTAGTTATTCAACTATGTTTTCGAGCTTGTCTAGTTCGATGGTCCTAGGGTAATGCTTAAACACTAAACAATCTAAAGGCCTCTTAGTGACCTGTTGCCCCTCTCTGAGATCAGGTCAAAGAACAGATTGCTCGGCAATCTCACCACTCCTGAAGGTCGCTTCAGCCGAGGCGAATGATGGCTCCTTGTTTCGAGTCGGGGAATCAAGCTCATCGTTATTCCTTGTATGGTGACTTTAATGTCTATGAGCTACAGACATCTACATAAAAGAGAAAATAATCCTGTCATTTCAAGCAACCAAATCACTTCGAATAGACCCTATCAGAAGAGCTAAAGTTACTCTTTGCTAGACAAAAATCTCCTATGTAACAAATCATACACACCTCAAGCCACCATGACAGAGACCTAAACTATTGAAAACCTAGGAAGGTTTAACCAATAAAGCCTACCAGACTATAAAATCTCCGAGGAGATAGAAAGCTAAATCTAATTGAAAACTAGCAAGCAAAATGCCCAGCAGCAAATAGGCATTTATTATCGGGCCAAGCGGCGTGATACCAAAAAAGTCATAAAGCAGAACATTCTAAGAGCATGGGTCCTGAAAAGGCTTACCATGTCAAAAGGGCGAATTGGATTCCAGAATGGATGGAGGCAAGATAAATTTTGGATGAAATGATCAATTGACTGCAGCAATAATGGCAGAATCAACGGAGTAGGAGAATGAGACCAGAAACTACTATTGAAGAGCTTGGAAAGCAAAACGTCAGCTTTCATAAATGAGAGGGAAAAGAGTGATTTTTCTCATCTTATATAGCTTTGCTCACCCAACCATTCAATTTAAAGAGTAATCAATTGCCCAGGATCCAATGGTCCAAAAAATTATTGGGCTCAGTTATTGCCATATTGGCAGTAATGGGAAATGTGCACATTAAATGCAATAACGATGGCAAGGGCAAACAAAGCAGCAAAATAAAAGTTTGAATGACAACATCGCACATTGTAGTTTCAGTCTTTGCTAGTGAACTACTCCTAGTCCATGGAGCGAACTGAGAGTTGAGGGGTTAATGTTATAGGCATTTTCTGGTATCACGCAAATGGGTTAGTAAAGGCCCAATAGAAAATGAAACTAGCCAGAGGAGGCCCAGATCTTTTAAAGACTAAGATCTCTCAATAGAGGCACCGGCTTGTTAATTGCGAGCTTGGGATGCAGTACGAGACCAAGGTAGAAATTAAAGCTAGCCAGAGGAGTCCTGACTCGCATAGCCAACGGTTCACCTAGTGCTTGATCGCTTCGTCAAATGCGGATTTGACCTCGTTGCCCGAAAGACAGCGATGACCCCGGGACGAGGGCTCTAGCTCGCAGAACGTATCATCTCCCCCATCTAAAGGTCTTGTTGAGATTGAATACGAGGCAAGCATCCATCTAGGCAACCTGCAAAAAGTAGCCAGAGGGGCCTAGTCATAGAAAGTAATTTGTCGAATCCGAATTACAGGAGTCTATATTGTCTTGTTCATTTAATTTGATATAGCATATTTACAACTTACAAAATTACATCCATAATCCCCCAGCCTCTATAAATAGGAGGGGGAGATCATTGTAAAAGGGGGCAAGAAGAGAATACAGGCAGATACTCGCCAAAACAATGAGAGAGCACTTGTATAGCAAGAGAGCACTGGTATTGTGACTCTGTCGAATTACACAGAGAAATCGCCGTATAACAGCAAATAAAATCACTGTAGATGTAAGGGTCATATTGCTTTTAGCCGAATCACGATAAAAAGCTCCTGGTGTCTATTATTCTTCCTTCTTCTTATTCTCTTTTCCTGTTTATGCTTGTATTTACGCTTGTAGTCTGAGGTTTTAAGAACTGATCCCATTGATTGAGATTTGGGTTTATTGAACTAAATTTCACTGTCAACAGATAAAGTATAACATTTTTATATTTTAAAGAAGATTTGAATAAAATTTTAAATTAGAGAAAATGTTTACTTAATTTTATTAAATATTAAAAAATTTTTCTCGATATTTTAAGATATGTACAGTAAAAAGAATAAAACAAGCTAGTGACTGAAATTAAGGGAGCATTTTAGAATTTCATACGTGGTCAATTTGTTTGGCTATATACATAAATGATGGAGCAGAGTGATAAAGGCCGGATGCTAAGGTCAGCAAATACGATTGACTAAGGCAGCAAATTTTGATCAAAATATCTTCAAAAGCAGTCGGTGATTGAAAAGTAGACCATACGATTCAGTGGGTGTATGTTTATTCATAATAAATATAATTAAATTTAGTATCCTTTTATTTTTAATAACATATATTTATTTTTTAAAGTAAAACATGATAATGTATATTTTTAAAATAAAATAAATATAAATTTAATTATATCTTTCTAATAATATAAAAATTATATAACTCACTCTCACCTAAATATTGTTAAGCGACAAATGTGCTTCATTTATTATGAGAATAAGTAAGAAGAAATTTTAATTTTTTTTCGTTCTAATTTAAATTAGGGATAAAATTTATATATTTATCTATTTTAATAATAATTATTTATTTAAATTATTTATAATTAATTTTTAATATTATTTTTTAATTTCATTGTTATTAAATTATTGAATTATTAATTTAATATTTTATTTTCTGAATTATCACATAATATTTTGATTTTAAATTTTAATATTTAAATTATTTATTTATTTTGATAATAAAATTTTACTATTTTGATATTATTAAAATAATTTTTAACTTAAAATTTGGTGATATTATATTTAAATATTAATTTTAAAAATAAAAATTAAAAATATTTTAATATTTTAATGAATTACATAATTTAAAATTTAAATAATTTTAATAATATATCCTCTAATTTTTAAATTATAAATCACTTTGACAAATATTATATATCCTAATTTTTATCAAAAAAATTATTTAATGAAATTACTTATACTCAAAAATATCATTAATAGATTTTAATTTAAATTATTTTTTTATTAAATAATTTATATATAATAAATAATTATATTTATATAGAAATAAAATAATTATCAATACATTATTAGTAATATCTAATTATGATTTGATAGATAATATTTATCTAAAAAATTTTCATGATTTTAATTTAAAATATTTCTAAATTTCATAAAAATATTTTTAAAATATATATTTCTTGAAAGTAATATATTAGTTATAATAATAATACATGTACTCTTATTAATTAAGTAATTAAATCTTTTAACATAAAATAATTTATTTAAATAAAATAATTTATAAATAAATTCACATGGATATTAATGTATTAAATATATTTTTTTAAAAATTAAAATATTAAAATAATAATTATATCAAATTAAAAGAAATATAATATTTTTTATAATTAAGATGAATCAAATTATATAATTATTTAATAGATAAAAATATAATGATAATTTATTAATATTTAAATATATTCTATTTTATGATTTAAATTTATATTATAACTTATTATTAAATATAATTATTAAATCTGTACATTGGGGTAGAAGCTAGTTAAATGTATAATTTGGGTGATCGGTGGGTTGCCCTTGTAATCCTTTTACAATAAGTCCACTTGATTTTCATCTTTATTTTTTTCCCAACTGACGGTGACACCAGATGAATCAGTATTTTTATTCAATTTCTTACCTTAAATATTTCAAAGAAAAACACAACGCACAAATATACTTTTAATCTCCTGACATTTACTAAAATTTTAATCTTCCCATTTAAATTTTATTTGAAATAAATTTATCCTTTAATTTTTTTTAAAATATACAATATTATTTACTATCATAACTCTACTTAGTTTTTGATAAATATATTTATATGACATTTAACTTAACATTTTATACGACTAAAAGTGATCCTTTATACTTAGATGATTTTTATCTTTTATTTTTTCTCAATATCTTTTTCATGTCTTCCGTCTTCTTAAAGTCTCTTCCTCTTCCTCCTTTACCCTCACCATTACTAATTTATTCTCCTCACTCTCCCCTAGTGGCAGACACAGGATTTTATGTGAGTGGGGGCTAATGACTCAAAATAATAATATGTATTTGAAATATATATGTATAAAAATAAAAAATAAAAAATAAAAAATTAGATATTTTTTTTTTAAAATAACAATAACTGAGTTTTAAAAAAAATTACAATAACCCTTTTCGAGGTGAATATTTTGAAACCTTTGAATGATATCTTTAATATCAATAGAATCTAATACATCTTTCTCAATATATGTGACTAAACAATCATTCATTAACTCATCTCCAAGCCGATTCCGTAATGGACTCTTGACAAGTTTCATCGCAGAGAAAGCTCTTTCAATAGTTGCTGTTGCCACAGGTAAGGTCAAAGCTAATCTCACTAGCAAATATACCAAAGGATAAACACGATGCTTTTTCAATTGAACC
>JANHAO010022487.1:0-12206 GCA_026873985.1 Saraca asoca
AATGGATCAATATGTGATATTGATTCATTTGTTTTTAATTAGTCACTCAGGGATCAAGAAACATAGATTGAATTATTAAGAGGATAACACATTCTATGCCTCAAGTTCAATCTGGATATTTGAACAAAAAGGACTAAGATACATAGAGTATTAGTCACTGTTTAGGTATGTCAAATCATAAACATTCTTATTACTTAGGTGGCAATGATGTATTACTAGATACCGCTCACTATCTATGATGCTAAAATTAGATTAATTTTGGTATCATTACTAACATAACAAGAACCTACAGGGTCGCACACAAAAAGTAAGACAAAATTGAAATTAATGTAATATAATTAGGATTCTTAATTAGATTAAGAGATCCTTTAAATATAGTCCAGTATAATATAATATGATATAATATAATATTGGATTATATTATAATATTATATTATAATGTAATATTATTTAATAGTATAATATAATATGATATAATATAATATTGGATTATATTATAATATTATATTATAATGTAATATTATTTAATATTAAAATAATATTAAAGTAATACTATATTTCTCTTGGGCTTTATTAAGGTTATATTACATTAGACTTAATTATTGATATTAGTTAGATTAAGTCTATAACTTAAGCCCAAAAGCTTTTCCACACTTTCTGTTGGACTAGGACTCTCAGTTGGGCTAGGACTAGGACTTTCAGTTGGACTAGGTCTAAGTTTTTTCTCTCTAAACCCTAGAGCTATAAATATAACATTTAAGGGATTGGTGAGGTATTAGAAAAAAAATAGTTTTGAGAAAACAATTGAGAGCTCCCAGAAAAATAGAGAGATAGGCGCCACCTAGCAGAGACATAGTGACAGAGGCTATTTCATGAAACAAATTAGAGTTTTTTCATCCTTATGTGTGGATACCGTAGAGACACAGAATCATCAATTTGTGTTGGTGATTTCTACATCAAATCACAACATCGCATCTAGCCGTAACATCATAAGAGATGAAAATTCATCAATCAGTGTTGTTAATTTCTGCATCAAACCACAATACAAGGTATAATCTTAACTAACTGATTTATGTTTTGCACATGGGTCCTGAGTGAGTTTCAAAAATTTTAATTTTACGTTATGCTTGATGCTTCGAAACCCAACAATAGGGTCCCGAGCAAAAGCACACATCTCCTATAAAAACCATACGATTCTATAATGTTATTCAGAAGTTAGTAGAAGGACCCAAGTTTTCCCTTAAATTTTCATGACTGTGCATTGAATGAGATTTCAGTAAAGTATTACAGAAGGTAAAAAGGTCTGAATTTGGACTACATCATTGGTGATCTCACACTATGCCTTATGCTTCCCAAAACTCGCAAACCCAATGGTAAGACACTAGGTCCAAACTCAGAAAGCTCACTCATCATCAAAGAAGACCTAGAAAATAGAATTTATCATTTAACAAATGAAGCTGAAATCCGACGAGCTCGAAATGTAAAACATCAGCACCCATATTTTCAACAAATTTCAACTCGACCTTCTAATCTTGATTAAAAGATCCAGAGCCAAAACTCGTTCCTACTAAGCAACACGATTGCTGTCATGCAACCTATTGAGCAACATAATTGTTATGGCATGACCTATTGAGTAACACGATTGCTATGGCATGACCTACTAAGCAACAAGATTGCCATGGCGTGACCCACTGAGCAAGCTATAGTATGACTCACTAAGTAACACGATTGCTATGGCATGACCTATTGAGCAACACTATTATTATGGCATGACCTACAAGGCAGCTAGATTGCTAGCTAAGGCGTAGCACTTATGCAACCTACTTGGACATTCAATTTATGCTAGCTGGGGTGTAGCTCTTATGCAACCTACCTGGGCACTCAACTCATGCTAGTTGAGGCGTAGCTCTTATATGACCTACCAGGCACTCTACTCATGCTAACTAAGGTGTAACTCTCTTGTGACCTACTGGATATTCAAATTGACATTTATAATGTCATGATTTGTAAGTTGAGAAGCATTAATTTGGCTAAGTGGGCATTTAACTTGGCATGCTTGGAAAAGTAGGAAAGTTATGAAAAATTCATTAAAAACCTAACTCAACAAGTTGAATTTACACATGAAAGTTCAAAAGTATAGATCCTAACAAAGGCCTACAGCTATCATGCCCTAAGAAGGTTAACTTCTAGGAGCTGGACCTCAATAGACCAAAAAATCTACATACGAGATGAGCAAGTCTTTCATCATCTGGTCATCAACCAAGTTGCTACCAAACTTCTCCTTATTCTCCTCCCAATGAGGCAAGAGAACAAAAATGAAAGAACTGAATTCATCAACATCACCATGAGGAAGTAAAATCTGTATAAAACTTCCTAAAACCCTCAGAAAGGAATTGTCCATGGGAACTTCCTATGTAGCAGGCCATACATGCCCCACAGCATCCTAGACCATAAAAAAACATAGGGGGCTCAACCAATACACCTATCAGGTCATTTTGAGAAATAAGAAAGAAGGGGATTTTTCATGCCTTATATGGCTTACCTGATTTCATCAATAAATCTAGAGACTGATCAACTACCATCAATCTAATGGTCTAACAAATGGCAAGGCTATCACGCCAATAGCTATGAGAAATACACATTAAATGAATGGCTTGGGCAGATAAAATAGTAAGACAGATGTTTGAATGATAATGCTATAGATTGCAATTATAGGCTTTTGCTAGCAAACTACAGCTCCCAGCCTACAAAATGCACTAGGAGTTGAGGGCTAATGTTATAAGTATTTTTGGAACCATACAAACAAGCTGGCAAAAGCCCAACAGATAAGTCTAATTGATAAAGATTCAGCTTAAACAACATTAAGCTCGCCAGAACAAGGCATCAACTCACCAATATATGGACTTAGGTTGCTAGACAATAAAGGTTAGAATAGCGACCTTAGGCTATTGAGGATGAACTCTAGCTTAGAGCTTGAGACACACTTCCCTAGCCATCTAGAAGCTCACTGTGGTTAAACCCGAGGAGAAACCAACTTGTATGGATCCACTTGTGACTATTAACTTGCAGGGTTCAACTTGAAAGATACTTTTCAGTTACTGATGTACATTTACTTTGTAACACCTAGCCATTATAAATAAGGGATAAAACCATTGTACAAAGGGGTGAATTCTGGGCAAAAATAGAGAGAATCATAGAAACAATAATATACTATTACTCTACCAAAACACTCAACAAAATAAATTGAGAAATACTATAACTGTGGACATAGGGGTAGATTGACTTTAGCCAAACCACGTTAAAAAATCATGGTGTCTTCATCCTTCTTCCTCGCCATCTTTCTCTCCTTTATTCTCACCAATTTGTAACTTAGGGTTTACTAAACTTTAAGGTTGACTGGATCTTACAGTCAACAGCTCCTAAGAGAAAAATAGATTTAAGTAAGTATATTTGATTGATATATTGAAAAACAACCTAAAGTGGGTTCATTTGGATGTAAAGATGGCATCTGCTTCTGATGAGTAGCAAGACCCAGAAGTCATCCAAGAGCTGGAGAGGATTCACATTCTTAATGAATCCACCAAGGGAATATCTTTCCAAGATGCCGAGGCTGATGAACCGGTGTGCAATTATGACAATATTTCCTTCATCATGTTTTATAGGGATATCGTTGATCACCTTCATGTCTCCCCTTCCTTTTTCAAATTCTAGAAAAAAATTCTTCATGCTTTGAACGTCTGTCCAACCTAATGCACCTAGAATGCTTAGGTCTTCCTTCTTTGCTTCAAGGTGGTAAGCATTTGCCTACACTTCAGTCCCAATAAGGTAGTATTTTTCTTCTTTTTTTATCTATTCTTGGCAAAAACTTAGAGGTTAGATCCATTTCATCTAACAACTAGATAGGGTCTTACTTACTAACATTCGATCTTGGAAGTAATCCTTTTTAAAAGTTCAAGTAATTAAGGGTTTTCACCATTCATTCCTTCAAGATGAGGGGTACCTTTACCCTATGAAATGGATTACTCCTACAAAATAACCATGAATTCATCCACTTGAAGAATTTACCAATGATGAGCAAGATCTCATCACCCGATTATTAATGTTGAGGCTATTTAATGCTTAATATGTTCTCTGTACATATTTTTGTTCTATTCTACCTTTGTTTACTTTATATTTGTTGACGATAAATTTTGGTAAGACCTAAACTCCAGTTAACAGGAATAGCTCTTGTGCCCTCAAACTATATTTTAGTTATGTACGAACATAAGATAAGTGTAGAAAACAAGAGAAGAAGAAGAGGATCAACAAAGGCAAGAAGGGTTTTTTAATGTGGTTCAGCTAAAATTCTCTATTGGGATTCCTACGTCTATGGTAGCTTTTATTTATCTAGTGAAAGTTTACCAGAGTTTCAATATATGTTTTTCCAACTGCCTTACAATGATCTCCTATCTCCTATTTATAGAGACTGGAAGGCTACAAATGTAATTACAAAAGTTACATTTCTGTTACATCAAATAATAAATGTGTGTGACAAGTATGGCTTCTACCAATTGACTTCTATAAATTACTTTCTGTGTATAGGCCCTAGCTAGCTGCTTCTTGTAGACTGGCCCCACAAGTTAAGTCTAAGAGGATACCTATTTTAGGTTCACCCTTAATGAGTTCTCAGCCAGGCGAGATGCCACATCCTATAAGCTGGGACTCTTGATTTGGGGTTGCTGCTAGCCTTTGGTCAGTGACATCATACTCGTGAGCTCACTTTTGGCGATATGAGGTTGCACAAGGTGAATGGTTAGCTATGCAAGCCAAGGCTTATCCCTTAGTGAGCTAGGGATTCTACCTCATTCCATGCTCTAAACTTGAAGCTGGCGATCTAGTGCCCTTGCATAATCTTAATTTTGAGGCAGGTTAGGCTTTCCTTATTTGGATTCTTCTGCTACTAAGCCTTTCCCAGCCTATTTGTGTAGTACCAGAAAATATCCATAACATTAGCCCTCTAACTCTTAGTTCGTTTTGTAGGCTGAAAGTTAAAGTTTACTAATAAAAGCCTTCATTCATGGATTGCCATGCAGTCAAAGTCTTTGCGGTAAGCTTGTCATTTCATTTGCTCTAAGTCATACCTTCTACTGTACGTGCTTCATAACCATTAGTGTGCCAGCCTCATTTTCTTCCAAGCCATTTAATTAAGAGAGGTTGAACTCTTTTTAGACTCTTCAATGAGGCCAGGCTAGTCTATTTAAGGCATGGGAAGTCCTTTTTCCTTCTTTACTGAGTAACTTGATGGGTGCCTTAGATAAGCCCCTATGCTTCCAATGGTCTGCCTTTCTAATAAGGCATGTATGGTCTATCGCATAGGAAGTCTTTATGGACAATCCTTTTTTAAGGATTCTAAGATATCTTACACAGATCTTAGATTATTTCCTCATGGTTATGCCATGGGGTTCAGCCTTTCCAGCCATGTTCCCCTGCTTTTCAATCTTAGGGGATAGGTGAATTAGAAAGGAGCCTTTAGTTGGGGAGGATGACAAGAAGAAGATTAAGGAGCCATCATGCTTATCGGTCCTTTAATAGTTAGAGTTCATCTCCCAGAAGCCAGTCTTTTTTTTTTTATACATAATAGCCATAGGCCTGCTCTAGTTTTATAATTTGAATCTTTTGATGTAAACTTACCTCATTGAGTGAAGCTTTTAATGAATGAAATTTTCTTCATGATCCTTGCATGTTGTGTTAAATATTCAGCATATCATAGATGATAACATAAATTCTTGCAAATCTTGGCTAAATGAAATGTTTAGGTGACCAATCGATCATATTCTTTGATTAGTAATGAATCAAGCATTAGAGTGCCTTAGTGATGAGTAATGTGCAAGTAGGTCACATGAGAGCTGTGCCTAGCTAGAAGTTGCATGTGAGCTATGAATGATAGGTCGCATAAGAGCTACGAGTAATAGGTTGCATAAGAGCGATAAGTAATAGGTCGCATGAGAGCTGTGGGCAATGGGTCGCATGAGAGTTATGAGCAATAAGTCACATAAGAGCTGTGCTTTACTAGTCATGCAACAATAATCTTATTGCTTAGTAGGTGGTATGAGGTTAACTCTACCAGCAATCTTGTTGCTCAGGCAAGTCACATGAATGTGTATCTACCAATAATCTCATTGCTCAAGCAAGAAATAAGTTTGGACTCTACCAACAATCTTGTTACTTAGTTCCATAGCAATCTCGTTGCTCAGTGGAATAGCAACTGCATTGCTCAAGTAGGTCATACCATAATAGTCGTACCATAGCAATCATGTTACTCAATGGGTCATCTTACAGCAATCGTGTTGCTCAGTGGGTTCAACTGCAAAAATTTCGTTGCTTAACAGATCACACCACAGCAACCTTATTGCTTAGCGGACATCACCATAATAATCTTATTGCTTAGTAGATATGAGTCTTGGTTTTGATTCCTTAATCTGAACGAGTTAAGGTTGATTGAAGATGTGAACATGAACACTCATTATTCTGAGCTCATAATACAAGATAAACAAATCTCTATTTCTAGCTTTGGCTCTTCTTAAACAATATCTCTGTTAAAAGAAATTCACTAGAAATTAGTAAATAGTTACATAAGATTCTTAAAAGATAAAATAGTAATACACGGTTGGAGAAGTGAGTTGAATTTTTTTTTTTTTTTTTACTTACTACAAAATTAAAATATAATCCTAGTGGAAAATGGTTACTCTTCTTAAACAATATCCCTGAAGGCTACTTGATGTAGTCCCTCAAGCATCCTTTCTTGATGAGGTATTCAATGGCATCCTTGAGAGCCTAGCATTCCGACATAACATGCCCCTTCTCATTGTGAAAAGCACAAAACTTGTCTTTATTGCTTCTGAACTTGTTAGAGGTCCATAAAGTCTTCAGCTTCTTAAAGTTTTCCCTCTCTTTCTCTATTACAAAGATCCTATCTGGGGTGTCAAATAGGATGGTGTAATTGCTATGGCGACCTTGATGCTAGGGTCACTCACCCTTTGACTTCTTCCTAGTCTGATCACCGGAGTGATCACTCCAACCTTCGCCACTTCTTTTTTTATTCTAAATGGAGCTATCTTTCTTGTCCTTCTAATCAAGCTTTCTTAAGCCAAAAGTTTCTTCCCACTTGATCTGCTTGGCAGCTTGTTCATAAAACTCAGTTAGATCTCTCACTGGAGACTTATATATGCTCTTATATAGCTTTCCATCTTTATGGATTCCCATAGAGATCGCTATCAAAATGCTTTCCTTTAAGGGATTTTCTATGGAATTGCCTTCAAGTCTAAACCTGGTAATGTAATCCTTCAACAACTCATGCTTACATTGAAAGATCATCACAAGGTGACAAGGAGGCACAAGCTGCCTCTCCAACACTCGGTACTGGTTAAAGAATTTCTATTGGCACTCTTCCTAACTATATGTTATGCAAGCTTGAAGACTTTTGAACCATGCTCAAGGTACACCTTTAGTGTATCTTAGAAAATTAAACATTTGACTAGAGGATTGATTGTTTGCAATTCTACCTAGACATTAAATGCATCCAGATGGTCATGTGGATCAATATCCCCATCGTATGGTAGGATCACAAGAATTTTAAGCTTACGAGGGAAAGGTTATTTCTCTCTCTCACTTATAAAGGGGGTCCTCTCCTCATTGTGCTCCTGACTGCCTTAAGCTCGAGGACATTCCTCTAGTTATTTTAACTTCTCGGAGAGCTCTTGAATCTCCAGGTCATGAGAATAGTGATATGAGGTATTCCCCTGACCATTCTCACATCATGAATCCTCATGGTAACCTGATTGGCAAGCCCTCAATCTCGTCTGTGAGTGGGAGGAGCAAATTGAGTTAGTGACATGACGCAGTTGCTTGGTTGTAGTGAGCTTGTCTTGCTCTTGTGAGCCCAAGGCCTGTGTTAACACTTTAACCACATCAGTCAACTCTCTCACGGTGGCTTTCAAGGCTTTTTGGCTTTGGATCAATGCCCTTACTTCATTGGCTTCTGGAGTGTTGGCAGCAAGCTAGCGATGGGCCACAGGGGGCAAGTTAGTAGTGTTGCCTACTGTAGGTCCAGCAAACTTGCCTGTTGCAAAAAGAACTGGTTCTCTCTTTTGTTCCACTTTTTTTTCCAGTCTGGTAACTAGATTATCCAAACTTCTGGTGACATTTCCCCTGGTCATTATAATTGATCAAGAGAGTAAACAAAATACTGAGAATTAACTAAAATATAGATGAGGCCCTCCTTCCAACGCCAAAATATTGATGGTGGAATTTGGTAAGGCCCAAACTCTAGTCAATAGGAATAGTTCTTATGCCCTCAAATTGTATTCTAGTTGTGTATGAACATTAGATAAGTGCAGAAAATAAGCAAATGCAGAAAACATGAGAAGAAGAAAAGGATGAGTAAAGGCAAGAAGAGTTTTTTAATATAGTTTGGCCAAAATCCTCTATCGGGATTCCTACATCCATGGTACCTTTTATTTATCTGGTGAAAGTTTAGCAGAGTTTCAGCATGTGTTTTTCCAATTACCTTACAATAATCTCCCCTCTCCTATTTATAGAGGCTGGGAGGTTACAAATGTAATTACATAAGTTACATTTCTGTTACTTCAAATAATAAATATATGTGACAAGTATGGCTTTTTCCAATCGACTTCTACAGATTACTTTCTGTGCGTAGGCCCTAGCTAGCTACTTTTTATAGACTGGCCCCACAAGTTGAGTCTAGGAGGATACCTACTTTAGGTTCACCCTCAGCAAGTTCTCAACTAGGCAAGATACCAAGTCCTGTGAGCTAGAACTCTTGATCTAGGGTTGCTGCTAGCCTTTGGTCAATGATGTTAGACTCGTGAGCTTGTTTTTGGTGATGCGAGCTCACACAAGACAAATGGTTGGCTATGCAAGATGGGGCTTATCCCTTAGCAAGCTGAGACTTCTACCTCATTCCATGCTCTAAGCTTGTAGCTAGTGATCTAGTGCCCTTGAGTGATCTCAATTTTGGGGCAAGTTGAGCTTTCCTCATTTTGACTCTTTTACTATTGGGCCTTTGCCGGCCCACTTGTGCAGTACTAGAAAATATCCATAACAATATTTTTGCTTTCTAACTTTGCTTTTCTTTTCAAATTTCTTGTTGAACAAAGAAGTCATCAAAATCCACTAATAAAAAATGAACCTAAAATGTTCAAAAGAGATCCATGCTTGAGTTCTGGCCAAGAAGAATCATATTATCCCACTAATAGCTTATATTGACGCCCTCTTTTAGAGCCATATTTTGAGGTTATGAATAGCCTTTCATCTTCTAGCCATTCAACATCCTCTCTTGCTCATGCAAAGGCTTTGTCTTCATGCAAATGGAAAGCTCCTTCTAATACCCTTCTAAAGGTAATAGTAGCTCCTTCCAATACCCTTTTCAAGGTAAACGTAGTATTTCCTCTGACATTTCTACCTTCTCTATCAAAAAGATCAAGCTTGAGGCTTGGTCGGAGATTAGTAAATCAATGCCCCTAAAAGGAGTAGTTTTGACTTTGATACTAGAGATAGTCTATGGTACAAAAATGTAGACTATGGTTCCTTCTTGCAAGGTCAGTTGCTCTTCTCAACCGACTAGGATCAAAATGAATTTTTCATGAAGGATCATGACCTCATCCACCTTTTGGAGTCTTCAGCCGCTTAAATCATCCTCAATTTCTCCATTGTTCCTATCTTGACCTAAGTGGAAAAAGAACATCTTTAAAACAACTTAAGCATTGTGGAAGGCTTGAGAAATGATACAGAGGCTAAGTACAAAGAGCTAACTAATCGTGGCCATAGTATCCATGACCTTACCAACTAAATTACTAAGCTAGTGAAGGAAAGGGATGTTTTGTTCATGAAAGGTGAAGAAGTCAATAAGTTGCTTTGCCAAAAAAATAAAAAGCAGGACAAGCGGTGGAGGTGATGGCATGATTGAGCAGTCTTGGCTCCAAAAGAGAAAAAGTTTTGCAATGATATTCAAGAAGTGGAGGAACTTAGTTACCCCATGTTCTAGGATAGGTTTGACCAATCCATTTGTCAAATTAAGCATTTCAATCCTGACTTAGCCATTGATGTCATAAAATTTGATGAGGACAAGTTTTTAGAGGATATTCTATTTAGTCAAGCCTACTATCTATACTTTAGATATTTTAAGTATTTTACAATGTAACTTGTTTCGGTCACTTAACCCTGGAATACAAATATATTATCTTTCCTTAGCCATTTGCGTGTTGATATTTTTATCTTTCTTTTGTCTTGACTTTTTACAAGCCCTTTGTCATTTATTTTTAACAACTACCATGTTTTGCAATTGTTCAACATTAAATAGGTCACTAGCATTCATGGTTTTTGCCTTAGCCTTTCTTGACCTCCAATGAATCATTTAACTATATGTTAGCTTTTATGGCCAAAAGAGTTTTCTAAGTATTCTTACATCATTATACATAACTAATTATTGGCCAATTGTTTTGACTTCCAATAAGTTTGATTTATTTTCGTGCTATGGGGTTGTTTGATCCCGAGTGTCAAATTTTACCTTAGTTTTTGCATCGCAAGGATTGCTCGGGTTTAAATAGTACCATAAGAACTACTCAGGTTTAGATATTACCAAGAGAATTGTTCGAGTTTAGATAATATTAAAGGGCTTGCTCGGGTTTAAATAATACCAAAGGGACTACTCGGGTTTGGATAGTATAACATTTACTTCAAAACGGATGGTGAAAATTCCCTTTTTTTTTTCATTTCTTATTTCAACTTTTATTTACATGCTTCGTCAATTAGCTATATTTCAAATTTGTACATGGTGCGCTTTGAGGTCTGTTGCATTCCAAGTATGCAGTAAGGGCTTCCCTTTAATAGTTTTAAGATGATATTTGTCGTTTAACAAATTGTTTCCTACCTTGTAAGGACATTCCAAGATGCTATTAATTTTCCTTCAGCCTGTGCCTTTCATGGTTCGTTTACTCATCAGAGGACTAGTGTACCTTATGTCAATTCCTTTTTCTTGACCCTTTTGTTAATGACCTTGGTTATCTTACCTTTATATTGCTTATTATGGAGGTGAGTGGTTTCCTTTACTTTTAGTAGCATGTCTAACCCTTCTCTTCTTCTTTTCTCATTCTCTTCTTACTCGTAATGCTTTCTTTGGTTAAAGTATTATCCTAATTCAATCAAGAGCACAACTTCACTCTCATAAACAAGTATGAATGAGGTTTTTTTCATAGCAAAATGTGTAGTGGTTCTATAAGACAACAAAGCTTGGGAATTCATCTGTCCATTTTCTTTTAGCATTGTCCAGCCTTGTTTTAGCCCATCAAGAATAATTCTATTTAGTAGCCTTACTTGCCCATTAGTTTGGGGGTGCTCGACAGATATGAATTTTTGCTTGATCCTCTACCTTTAATTAAAAAGAGTAAAATGTTTGTTCATCTAATAATAATGTCAAACTACGAATATACCTTTAACAAAAGTCTTTGAAGCTGTCATGGCAAATTATTTTTCATTACCAAATACAATCGCCACAAGGAGACCATACTTGTAAAGAGTTGTTAGTGGACATTATGTACAAAAATAGTGTTGTAAGGAGGTTTTACTTACAGATAATAAATTTCTAAATGAATTTTTGCACATTATTTAAATTTATGGTTGTGAGGGGTTCTATCTCAGCCCACTTTGTAAATTAATCAACTGCAACCACATATTTTAATTGACTTGAAGTGGTTAGAAAAGGTTCTAGAAGATTTATTCCCCATTGGTCGAACAACTATGAGGAAACTATAAGCATCTAGTTTGCTACTGGTTGTCTTTGGACTTTGGCAAATTTTTTACATCTTTAGCACATCTGTGCTAGCTGAACTGCTTCCTTCTTCATCTTGCACTAGAAATATCCTAACCATATAGCCTTTAATGCAACAATTGTGCCAACTAGATGGCTTCCATAGATCCTTTGGTGGATTTCTCTTAAGACATAATTGGCCTCATCTAATTGTAAACATCTTAAAGACAGCAGAGCAAAACCTTTCTTTTACAATTGGCCCGTTTCTAGAAAAAAGTGGGTTGCCCTTTATTCTACCTTTCTAACCTCTTTCTTGTCTTTGTTAGTGCAGATGGGTGCCCTAGACCAATTTGATTGAGTGCTATGGCAGCCACAACTATACATTCTGTGGATTAGATATTAA
>JANHAO010022488.1:0-12189 GCA_026873985.1 Saraca asoca
AAAGAGCTGGACTAAAGGTTAGTTAGCTCCACTTTCACCTTAGATCTTCTCTGAGATTTTTGGGACCTCAAACTAGTGGATCCTTAGGATGTTTGCTAAGCCAAAGGGGAGGAAAATTTTTTGAACTTTTGGCCTTTTTGCTGCCCCCTTGGCCGAACAAATCCCTACATTGTACCTATAAATACTCTTGTATTTGAGCCAGTTGTATCAAGCCAAGCAAAGTAATCAAAGTAATATTTCCAAGAAGAGTTTCTCTCTAACCTTTCTCATTATCCTTCTTCCAACAAAGTGGTATCCGAGCTTGGTTTGAAGTGTTGAGAGTGGTTAAAATTCTAAGATGAGTAATAATTTTGTGCTTATTTTTAAACTCACAAAGGAGAATTATGGTAGTTGGTTTATAAAAATGAAGGCTTTGCTTGGTAGTTAATAAGCATGGGATGTTGTAGAAAGAGGTTATGAAGAACCAAAAAATGAAAGCACTTTGAATCAAGCATAAAGACAAGCTCTAATAAGGAATCGCATGTTAAATCAACTAGCCTTATCTGTCATTTATGTGGCTATGGATGATGGCTTGTTTGAGAAGATTATTACTACAAAAAGGGTGAAAGAAACATAGGAGATTCTTCAAAATGTCTTTAAAGGAGTTGATTAGGTGAAGAAGGAGCATCTCCAAACCTTATAGGCTGAGTTTGAATCACTTCACATGAAGGATATTGAGTCAATATCAGATTATTTCACTATAGTATTGGCGATTGTCAATATAATGAATGGTTATGGAGAGAATATTGAAGATGTACAGGTGGTAGAAAAAATTCTTCGATCACTTGTTTCAAAATTTGAGTTTGTTAGTATCGCCATTGAAGAATCAAATGACTTGGAAACTATGACTATTGCTAAACTCATGGGTTCCTAACAAGCCTATGAGGAAAAACTTAAAAAGAAGGAAGAGCCACCAATTCAAGCATTCCAAACAAATCTTTCATTGAAAGATAAGGAGTAAGAGCAAGAGAGATCTCAAGGAAGAGGCCAAACTCAAGGACATGGAAGAGGCAGTGGATGTGGTGACTTTGGTCATGGCCACGGAAGAGGTAAAGGAAGAGGACAGAATTATAATTATAAAGAGTCTTGTAATCAATCACTTTAAGCAGCAAGAAGGCGAGGGAGCTATAGAGGAAAGGAAGGTTCAGGAAAGGTAATATTCAATGTTATACTTGTCATAAATATGGTCACTATGCTTCCAAATGTAGAAATTCATCTAAAAAAATGAGGAAAATGCCAATTTTGCTGAAGTAGAAGAAGAGAGGAGTTATTTTTATTAGTGACATCCAAGAAAGAAGATAAAGCCTTGTGCTATCTTAACACTAATGCTAGCAATCACATGAGTGGCAATAAAGATGTAATACCTTAAAAATAAAATAATAAAAAATAAATAGAAAATATGTAGCTGAGGGACCGAAGTGGAAGTTTTAAATTTTTCGTTGGGGATGAATGGTAATTTTTTCCTCCAACACTGTCATCTTTCATCTCGGGCATCTTCCTCCAACACTTCTTCTCTTCAATTCAACACGACAGCTTATATCATTTGTTTTAGTTGGTTCAGCTAACGACTCACATTGACTCACCGACAATGTTCCAACTCTGGCCGAGCTACCCACTGGCACTTTGGAAGCTAGTGAGTATTCTTAAATCATCAGATTTATTTTATAGTAATCCTACATCAAGTTTTTCAAGATAGTTTACTTGAAACCCTTATTCTTCAAGTCGAAGAAAGTTGAAATTTTCCTTGCTGTTTTGTGTTGTTTTGCTTCAGTGAAGTTTCTAAGCACAACAACATCAAAAATTTAGAGTTTCAGCTGAAAAACAAAAGTAGGTAGTTTTGTGAGCAATTTAAGAATTTTAGCATTAGATATTTTAGTTTAATATTAGTATAGGATAGTCATGCTTAATTATAGGACTTCAAATTTATGTCCAAGAATTTATTTTGATACCATCTATTCTTGAATAGGTTGAACAATTCAAATTTCCTAGTTAGGTGATTTAACACTTTGTGATCTTACCTTTGGAAACTGATTACTTAAGAAGCCCTTAAGGTGAGTGGACAATCCTCCTCTCTTGTAAAATCTCATTTATAGTATGAAATAATTTTATTATATGAAATATTATGAATCCTTTTTAAATGATGGGATTTTCTTATATATTAGAGTGATTTTGAAAGTTCATTTATATGTTGTATGTGTATTCAAAATGGTTTGCCATGACAAAGTTTTGCATTTTCATCTTGATTTATGTTTTTGGAATTGGTGATTCCATTTTTCTGTGTGATGAATGAGTATGAAAATGCTTTAGTGTATTTATGTATTTTATAACAAATATTACTTACCCGAGCAAAGATTTTCATGTATTATGATATGGAAGTGTTGCTATTTTGAAGCTTATGCCACATGATATATTTAGAATGTTGATTTGAGATATTGGACCCATTGAAAAATTTGTTGGTAATACTTAAGAGCACTTGTGAATATATGAATAACCCAGGAGTGAATAAGGGGGTAGAAATGTAGGGATATATATAAATTCATGAGCATCCGACAAACGTGTTGGATAGCTTATGATAATGAATATGTTTATATTATGATGGTTACCTCTTGAAATTTATTCTTTAGGAATCTAGTTGAATGTTTTGCTATGTTGGGTTTTAATGAAATTTTAGAAAGCTTATTGTCTTTTTCTTATATTTACATCATGATGAATATTTTCATAGTAGTATACTTTGATGCTTATTTTTATGTCATTGAATATCATATTTTCAATTACTTAATTTTCTTGATAGATGAAAGTTTCCGAATCTATTTTGAGGTCATGGCAGTTGTCTGGGTAAGCTTATTTTCACGGTTATATACTTTCAAATATGATTTTTAAACAAGTTTTTAGTTTTTATAGGATTGTCTACTCATAGAGTTTTTATGAAACTTACTCCTTTCTCTTAATGTTTTTCAAAGCCTAAAGATACACCCATGATCCCACCACCCTATATTGATCAAGATCTACTCGTTGATTGAGTAGACCACTCCTACGGAGATTAAAGGTATAATAATGGTGAAAAGTTTTTGCAGTTGATAAGATTGTATTTACATGTATTTGGTTGTTGGATGCCTAGTAGGATATAGATTGTGTAATCTAGGCCACTGCATTTTGTTGTATTGTTGTATAGGTTATGATCGGTGTGTAGCCCTTTTTGTTTATATAGGCCCTATGCTTAGATGTCCAAAAAATAGAGGAAACTCTATCGAACTTTCGATAGAAATGGATATGTACATATTTGGTTATGTATTGATGTGATTGTGTCTTGGTATGTTATCTTGCATTATCAGGCTTGTAGAGAGTTTCCTAATAGTAACCTTCTAGCTGGTCACTTTTCATGGATTGGGGCATGACAAAGTTGATATCAGAGCATGGTCTAGGGTTTATGTGCATGATTAGGGGTCTCCAACTATTAAATTGGGATAGGCATACTGAGTTTATATTAGTGTACTTGGAAGCATGACACATGAATGAGGATATGTTGATGCTCACACCATGAATATGTGAAAAATCTCTGCATCACCTAAATCTTTCATTCCTTTGTATATAAATGTATTTAGACCTTGCCTAAACCAAATTCCCTATCTAGCTTCCCATTTTCTCTTTTGCTTTATCTCATGCTTCTTTCTGTTCTATAAAATCAATTGATGTGATTCAATCCTTGAAGGAGGCACCGATGTTTTAACTATCTCTCCAATGTAGATCTGGAGAGTGGCAAAGTTCTAGAGTGATTTGTTTGGGGTTATTGAAGTAAAGCGGAGATGGAACTTAAAAAGGGGTTGCTGTTATTTTTTAGACTAAAAAAAAAGAAGAGATACATAACATAAAATGTATTCACTAATAACAAAAGGAGTAGTCTGAATCCATTAGCTAAACTAGAATTTATTTATTGAAAGCTTCAAGAATGATATAACTGAAAGGCCTGCAATAATGATAAAACATATAATTTTGCAAAGCACCAATGTGACAATCATATCTTTGAAGAAGATAGATAATATCCTTAAGCAAGATATGAAAAACATGTGGTGCAGAGAGAGGGTGCTTCAACATATGAACTGTATGCTAGTTTAGCAGCATGAAATTAAATCTTTCAAGCACTTTCAAAGTTTGACTTTGCAACTAAGAGCCAGGAACATGCTACCCCTCTTGGTATACCAAGGAACTTTATTCTACCTATAAGAACCATGCAGCAGAAGGTTATTATCTCTATATACCAACAAATATGTATCACAATACTACCTGTGTTGATTTCAAATCTTCTTGTTGAAGATAAAAACATCCATTTGAAGTGAATTGCCTTCAACTCTGCCTAAGTGAGGAATTGTAGAGCTCTTCCTCTTGTGAGGAGTTTTGTGTTGCATTAAATATACCTTGGACCAATGTTGGATTAGATTTAGAGTTTGCATTAGATTAGGCTGGATGTTCTCAAATTTGGCTTTATTTCGTATAAACCATATTGCATGTAAAATGACTACAACGAGGCAAGCAAGTTATAAGTGTATATGAGGGTGTTGCTGTCCTTGTTGAAAACATATGGAAACTATGATGTTACATCTTGAGGTTGTAGCGAGGACTTCTTATTGAGAGAGGAACTCCAAACTAGATTGCCCTTGCAAACTCACAAAGAAATCAAAGTCCCTCTTCTCTATCCATTTTGCCAGCAAGATAAAAAGAAGAACACTCCAAACTAAATTGGTTTTCCATGGGAACACCTTTGGGCCTTAGCTATTGGTAATTGATGATAGGCAAGCTTCCATAGAAAGATCAACATCTTAGGTGGTAAGGGAAGTGCCCAAAGGTGTTCCCATGGAAAACCAATTTATTACTAAGTTGCAGTTATGCTAGTGAGTAACTGATAGACTCTGTTAATAGTGTAGGGACTTATGGTTGACCCTATCCATACCATTAGTCATTGGCCCCAAAAAATAGATATAGGGATATGAATAATGTAATTTGCAGTCTCTCTAGAATAGTGAACAAACATTTGGTGTTTATTCCAACCATCTATAATAGGATGAATAAGGTCTTCAGCAAAGTTGAATTGCTTAGGAAAGTTTGTTTGAGGCTGCTACTAGTATTTACTAGATAACTTAATTTGATTTCCTTTAGCTACTTGCCACTTCAACCTATCTATAACCAGTTTCCCATTGCTTGTTCATTTTTTGATCTCTAGGTTGCATAGGAATATGTCTGAGTGATACTTTCTAACGATCCTCAACCATATTTTATGATTATTAATTGAGCCATAAGAGATTGGGGTTTTACAGGTAGGTTAAATACCAATAGGATGAATTAAGCCTTGTGTTGTTATGCAGGAAATTAGAAGGTGTGGCTTGAAAATAGCTGTAATGGGAATCCAAAAAAAAATGTAGAAAATGATACACCCATAATAGATAAGTCATTTAGTTTTCTATTAAGAAGGTTCAAAGAGCTATCAATGCAACCCATGTTGAAGCTAAAAGCTATGAGAATTGTATTGGCCTTGTTAAGTTGATAGGCCACTGTAGTGGTTTTATAATAGTGCATGCAACTTTAGCCAGTAGGGATATGGACCACTGTTTGATTCCTGAGTCACCATTTTACCTTGAAGGTTCAAGTGGACTTTTTGAGTACATTGAGAAAAGGCTCAAAGAAAATGGCCACCGGGTCATTGTCATTGTTGAAGGTGCAAGTTAGAATTATGCAAAGAATGTGTATGATAGACCTTTTAGGAGATTACCAATTGAAGCAGAATGCTGAAAGTGGTTTAATCTTATATGGTATAACTTCTACCCCCAAGTTTAAGAATGGTATGTTTTTAAGCTCTACTGACACTTCCCAAATATATCTTCAAGTAGGAGCACATGGTTTTGTTTTGGTTGAAACATTAACAAATGCAAGTATTGGCTTTAATACCACATGTACAATTATGTAAAATTTGGTTGTTAGTGGCCATAATTTCTATGTTGAAACTCAAGTTTGGGGATCTAGTTTAGTTTCAAAACTAAAATAGTTAGCTTATCTCAATTATGAGGTGATAAACCATAGGCCTAGGGTGTTGCACCAACTTAGAAATTGGAACCTAATAATTATTCTACCTTGCCTACCCAACCTCTTCCTCATATCCAGTAGGTTGATGCTTCTTTTGTTTAGAGTTTTACCCCATTTAGTAGTAGAAATCCAATAGGGAATTTCCCTATACCCGGCTTTCTTAGTATAACTACATCTAAGTTTTGGAGACACGCTTCATAGTAGTGGAACAGAAGAATGTGGAACTTAAGCCACAGTTAAATTTAGTACAACTGAAAAGTAATGATGTTGAGAGAGAAGTGGTAGAATTCTTAGTGAGGCTAAAGAAGAAAAGAATATTCTTAATGGTCAAATGCAGGAGTATGTGAAAAAGATAACTCAATTGGAATCTACCTTAAGCCCATCATCTTTACAGAGTTCGCAGCTTGAGGAAGAGTTAGAGATTGTCAAGGACTAATGTTTTGAGCATGAGGACCGAGCAAGTATGAACCATTAGCATAGTAGAGGACTAAAAGATTTGATCCAAACATTTCACTCCAAATTGGATGATGCTAATAAAAGGGCAAGTGAGTTGGAGTTGTAACTTGAAGTAGAGAAATACGGAACTCAAGAACTTGAACAGCAGATAAGCATGTTGGAAAAAAAATCTAGTGATTCAGAAGTAGATGCCAAGAAATAAGTTAATAACATCTCAGCCTTAACATCAGAGCTTGAGGCATTTCAAGCACTAGCATTAAACCTTGAGATTGCTGTGTAAACAGCTAACGAGAAGGAAATGTAGTTGGAGGAATCTTTAAATATCATGACAGATGAAGAAAGTGATTTCAAGGAAACTACTATTAGGGATAATTATTCTAATTTCAACTCAAGCCTGTTAAGAGAAGAATGTAAGGTTCTCTCTCCAGATGTGCGTGTTGTGAATGATACCATTAAAAAGGAACAGAACAACTGTGAGCCCATGGATGGAGAAATGCTTGCTGAGGAGAGATTTGAAGTTTCTTTAGTTAATCTTAAAGATGATGCTTTTAAAAGATCTTATGAGATTGGATCCTTGGTGGATACCATAAAACCTAAGTATGAAGATTTTAATGATCAAGAATAAGTGACATTATGAGATCTTTCAAGCTTACTTTCATATGAAGCATTAAAGTATGAGGACAATGGCTTGAAGGATACTAACATTGCAAAGAATCATTCTAGTTTTGATGCAACCCAATTACTGGTAGAAAGTAAGATACTATCTCCAGACATATATGTTTTAGAGAATAGCATTAAGCAAGAGCACGGAGAATGTAAACCTATAACCGAAAGGCAATCTGAAGTTTTTTTTTATGTAACTTATAGTTAATAATAAATAAAGATCAGATGAAATTTGAGTGTCTATGGATGTTTTAAAACCTAGTGTGTATGGTAGCTGTGTGGTTAGTGTTCTTGGAGAATAGGAATCTAATGTTTATAAAAATTCAAAGTAGGGAAATCTGTCAGAAGGTAGTGTTGTGGTGCTAACTGGTGGGAGTCCAAAGGATGTGCCTATTGATTCTACAACTAGTCATGCAATTAGTGTATTAGCATGGGTGTTACAAGTTAATTTGAGAAAAAAATAAATAATAAATACAACTAAAATAAAAGTAGATGTAAATGGTATGCTTGGAGGAACTAATGTAGAAAGTGATGTTACAATTAGAACTCTTAAACCCAGTAATTTCTTCCAATTTGAAGTCAAGTCATTAAGTGATATATTCAAAGATGATGTTGCTTATGAAAGGGGTAGAGAGGGAAAATGCGACATGATTGATGCTCAATGTGGGGAAGGGCTCATTGTGATAGGTGATGCATTGCCAAATTCTAATAGTAGTGATTTTGAATCCCTAATAGTTTCTGAGGATGTAATGGATGAGTCTACAAGGAAGCCAACTGCTCATGAGTGCACATATGTATATATCCACCATCGATTAAAAAGGAAGACATAAAATATGATATCAATAATAGTGGCAAACTATTGGAAAAAACCCATCAGTATTGTATCTAACTTACATCAATCAAGAGATGACTTAAGAACCTAAGCCGCTTATGAAGGATAAGTACCCCCTCAATATGTTTGAATGACTTATTAGTATAAATCATCACTTCTTATAACCATGTTTCTAGAATTTGAAGATGAATTTTTTTGTTGGGGGAAAGAGTTTGTAATACCTTAAAAATAAAATAATAAGAAATAAATAGAAAATATATAACTGAGGGATCAAAGTGGAAGTCTTAAATTTTTCACTAGGGCTGAGTGGTAATTTTTCCCTTTTGTAGGAGGACCTTTTTGAAGTTATTGTTGGGTCAATGGGGTTAAAATGCAAATTTTCCCATTTTACTTTATGTATATTTTCCCAATGGGCTCCTTCTTTCTCTATACTCAAGCGTCTAGCATTCTCGAAGCTCCCCTTGTATCATCATTTTCCTCTAATCCGCTGACCTTCTTCATTTTCCTCCGATCTTCGTCCGATGTCTGGCCACCATTTTTCATCTCTGGCATCTTCCTTTGGCACTTTTTCTCTACGATTCAACACAAAAGCTTGTCTCCTCTATTTTAGTCGATTTGGCTAGTGACTCACACTAGCTCACCAACAACGTTCCAGCTCTGGTCGAGCTACCCACTAGCACTCTCGAAAGTAGTGAGTATTCCTAAATTATCAGATTTATTTTATAGTAATCCTACATCAAGTTTTTCAAGATAGTTTACTTGAAACCCTCACTCTTCAAGTTGAAGAAATTTGAAATTTTCCTTGTTGTTTTGTGTTGTTTTGCTTCAGTGAAGTTCTATTGAAGGATCAACCACACCAACACCAAAAATTTGGAGTTTTAGCTGAAAAACCCAAGTAGGTAGTTTTATGATCAATTTGAGAATTTTAGCTTTAGATATTATAGTCTACTATTAGTATAAGATAGTTGTGCTTAATTATAGTACTTCAAATTTACAAGAATTTATTTTGATACCATCTATTCTTGAATAGGTTGAACAATTCAAATTTTCTAGTTAGGTGATTTAACACTTCATGATCTTTCCTTTGGAAATTGATTAGTCAAGAAGCCCTTAAGGTGAGCGGGCAATCCTCCTCTCTTTTAAAATCCCATTTGTAGTATGAAATAATTTTATTATATAGAATATTATGAATATTTTTTAAATAATGGGATTTTCTTATATATTAGAGTGATTTCGAAAGTTTATTTATATGTTATATGTGTATTCAAAATGGTTTACTATGATAAAGTTTTGCATTTTCATCTTGATTTATGTTATTGGAATTGACGATTCCATTTTTCTATGTAATGAATGAGTATGAAAATGCTTTAGTGTGTTTGTGTATTTTATAACAAATATTGCTTACCCTGAGCAAGGATTTTCATATATTGTGATATGGAAATGTTGCTATTTTGAAGCTTATGCTACATGATATATTTAGAATGTTAATTTGAGATACTAGATCCATTGAAAAATTTATTGGTAACACCTAAATGCATTAGTGAATATATGAATAACCCAGGTAGGAATGAATAATGGGGGAGAAATGTAAGGATATATATAAATTCATAAGCATCCGATAGTCGTGTTGGATGACTTATGACGATGATTATGTTTATATTGTGATAGCTACCTCTTGAAATTATTCTTTTGGAATCTGGTTGAATGTTTTGCTATGTTGAGTTTTGATGAAATTATAGAAAGCTTATTATTTTTTTCTTATATTTATATCATGATGAATATTTTCATAGTAGCATACTTTGATGCTTATTTTTACATTATTGAATTTCATATTTTTAATTACTTAATTTTCTTGATGGATGAAAGTTTTCAAATCTATTTTGAGATCATGGCGGTTGTACAGGTAAGCTTATTTTCACGGCTATGTACTTTCAAATATGATTTATAAATGAGGTTTTGGTTTTTATGGGATTATTTACTCATTGAGTTTCTATGAAAGTCACTCCTTTCTCTTAATCTTTTTTAAAGCCCAAAGATACACCCACGATCCCACCACCCCATATTGATCAAGATCTGCTCGTTGATTGAGTAGGTCACTCCTATGGAAATTAAATGTATAATAATGGTGAAAAGTTTTAGTAGTTCGTAGGATTGTGTTTGTATGTGTTTGGTTGCTAAATGCCCAGCAAGATATGGATTGTGTAATTTAGGGCACTGCATTTTGTTGTATTTTTGTACAGGTTGTGATGAACGTGTAGCCCTTTTTATTTGTATAGGCCTTGTGCCCAAATGTCCAAAAAATAGAGAAAGCTCTATCAGACTTTCAGTAGAAATGGATATGTACATATTTGGTAATGTATTAATGTGATTGTGTCTTGGTATGTTATCTTGCATTGTCAAGCTTGTAAGGGGTTTCCTAATGGTGACCTTCTATGCCAATCACGTTCTGTGGATTAGGGCATGACAAAAGACATCTTCATAAGAATTGATGAGTCATATAAAGGTAGCATTATTTTTTAAGATGACACCAAAGTTCCGATCATGGGAAAAGGAGATATTTTAATTCGTACAAAATATGGAAGTCATAAATTTATCTCAAATGTTTATTATGTGCCTTCTCTAAAAATTAATATTTTAAGCTTGGGTCAATTGCTCGAGTATGGCTTTGATATTTATATGAAGTATGGCTCTCTTATCTTACAAGATGAAGCTTATAAGTTAACAGCACAGGTACCAATGTCGAAAAATCGAATGTTCATGCTCAATATTCAACTAGATTCTCCTAGGTGTTTGAAGGCCTACATAAAAGATTTTTCTTAGCTTTGGCATTTGAGGTATGGCCATTTGAATTTTAGAAGCTTGAAATGTTTGGCGAAAGAGAAGATGGTGTATGGATTGCCTTTTATTAACCAACCAAATCTTGTATATGAAGGATGTCTCTATGGCAAGCAACCAACAAAAAGTTTTCCAAAGGAGGCTACTTCAAAAGCAACGAGGCCATTTCAACTAGTTCATGCTGATGTGTATGGACCCATCAAACCCTCCTCATATGGAAAATCTAATTATTTCTTGCCTTTTATTGATGATTTTTCTCGCAAGACTTGGGTTTCTTTTTTGAAGGCAAAAAATGAAGTTTTTATTGCTTTCCAAAAGTTCAAAGCTCTTGTTGAGAAAGAAAGTGGTCATTCAATCCAAGCCTTGAGAACTGGTAAGGGAGGCTAATTCAAATCCAAATAATTTGAAAACTTTTGTATGACTCATGGAATTTGGCATTTTCTCACAGTCCCTGGATCTCTTCGGTAAAATGGAGTAGTGGAGCGCAAAAATAGAATTATTCTCAACACTACTTGAAACATGTTAAAAAGCAAATTAAGGCCAATGGAGTTTTGGGCTAAAGCCATTGCTTGTTCTATGTATTTATCTAATCTTAGCCCTACAAAGAATGTCCAAGGCAAGACTCCCCATGAAGCTTGGCATGAAAAGAAGCCAAATGTTTCTCACTTGTGAGTCTTTGGTAGCATTGCATATGTTCATGTTCATGATGAAATTAGTTCTAAACTTGATGGAAAGCGTAAGAAGCTTATCCTTATTGGCTATGACTCTAACTTAAAAGGCTATAGATTATACAATCCTACAAATGGAAAGGTTGTAATTAGTTGAGATGTTGAGTTCAATGAAGAAAGTACTTGGGATTGCAATGCTCCACTTGGTGAAAACTATGCTTCATTTCCGATGCTTGAAGAAGAATCAACACAAGAAATAAGAAGTCATATTCATACTCTTCCTTCATCACCAAGTTCTCCCCAAAATATTCAATCCCCTTATGATAGCTCTTCTAAGAGACTAAGACACACAAGAAGGCTTAGCGATATTTACGAAGAAAGTGAGGTTGTTGATAATCCAACTTTCTTCTGTCTTTTTGCTGACTCAGAGCCACTTAATTTTGAAGATGCTATACAAGACAAGAATTGGAGAACTACAATGGAAGAAGAAATCCAAGTAATATTGACGAATAATGCATGGGAGCTAGCTACACTTCCAAAAGGTCAAAAAGCAATTGGAGTAAAATGGGTATATAAGGTAAAGAAGAATGCTCAAGGAGAAGTGGAAAGATACAAGGCTAGGCT
>JANHAO010022489.1:0-12187 GCA_026873985.1 Saraca asoca
GGAGTGTAGAGCTGGTGCAAGAAATAATCATTAGGCCCAAGTTTTATGTCAATTGGGGGCCTTAAAACCAAATTCTGCAGAGGCCTAACTCGCAGCAATTCTGCCTTTGTGTTGTAGGTCATTATTCATGCCCATAATAATCTATTCAGCTCTAGAAGTCTTCATAAGAAATGTGGCCTTATGTCTCATCTTTCATTTGAGCTTAGTTTGACCTTAATTGGACTTCTATAACTCCAAATATTATTTGATGAGTGCATAAAGGTCGGGCTGTTAGGGACAGAACTGAGATAGCATTCTGGTTATAACTTGAGCTCCAATTTCAGGTACCCAATCGTGTGATTCAGTCTTTGAGGCCTTCATAGAAGTTGTAGATCTCTGTCTTATCTTTCCTACAAGATAAAAATCACATTAACTGGATAATTTTAGCTCAAGTTATGATCACAATACAGAAACTGCTCAAAATGGCCAAATATTGCAGTATTTTGTATAATGCTCCTAATTAAAACAAAACTTGAATATGTAATAATCACAGCTCAAATAAATCGGCTTAGACCCTAAGAAGCTTATTGAGAGGACAATTAAATGATTAAAGTATTTTGTTATCAGTGATCTAAATGCATTACTCATCAAAATAGCATATTATTGTGTTTAGATTCAATAGCTACCGGCCAAGGAATGGCATTTTGATCAATCTACAGCCAAGTCAATGGCATAGTTCATTGATAAAGTAACGATTTGTGAATCATACCCTCCCTAATTGTCCTAAACAATATCTTAGAAACCAAACATGCATAGCTCCTAAAAATGGTGAATATTTCTATAAGTATAGAAAAGTATATATCAAAGCATTTAAATTATTTGTTCATAATGTGAGATCTATATAAAACTTTCACGTATCAACATTCTATTAGTTTAAAATTTATATATTTGTTGTTGTCTAGTGTCTAGTTTGGGTTTTGACCCTTCTATTGTATCATATATATATATATATATAATAAATGAAAGTAAGGATCACAATTCCCAGAACTGCAAAGGTGGCCCTTAAAAGTTAAATAAGCAAATAAAAAAATGAAAGCAAGGATCACAGATGGACTGTAAATAAGAAATTTCTTATTTCTTATTGAATTTGAATAAGAAAGCTTACAATTTAGGCAAAAACTCCAGACAGCTCCAAAGATTGCTTATAAAGAGAAATGGCAGCTATTTCAAACTCTGCCTTTACATTTGATAGGGAATCCTATTTATAGAAAATTTACAAGTTACTATTTGCTATAGTAGATGCTATAGAAATCGGTAATAATTTACATACTATTGTTCTGTTAAAGAGATTTTTAATAATTTGATTCATTTTTTCTTTGTCCAAAGCTGAAGCCTTTTGGAAAGCTTTCAGAATAAAATTGTTTTCGCCTTTTCTTGTTGACACCTTAGGGTTGAATTTCATTTGCTTCAACATTTCAATTGAATTAGGATTTCATTTGCTATTTTCATCTTTTCTTATTGACTCCTTTGAATTTCATTTGCTTTAGCATTTCAATTGAATTTGGATTTCAATTGCTTCAGTCACTAAGATTGATTCCAAAGCAATCATCTTCATTGATTGGGCATAATCTTTTATTTCTTCCGAAGGGTTTGAAGTACAAAACTTTGCTTCTTCAGTCTATTGTAAGTTCCTATAGAATTTCCTGCAATTTTGACACATACTCCAGTTTTGAGGAAATTGATACTAAAGATGCAGCAATTTGAGATTTGTCCTGAAGAAATTAGGAACTTCCTTTATTTCATATTTTTATGGAAGTGGGGGTTCTTCTGGAACCATTTTTGGATCTCATAATATGAGCCTTATTTGCATATTTGTATGATCTCACCCACTATTTAACACTATAATATCTCTAGAGGGTTGGCCATTTAGAAAAAAACAGATTTTCTTTTGAATATTGATACTCTCACGAAAGACACCATGGAAGTGCAATTTTTGAGAAAAATTGGAGTAATTGCCATGATTTAGATTATCAAAACAAGATTTAAAGGTATTTAATCCTTCAGCAACCTTTTCAGGAAATATTTAGGAATAGGTCTATATAGATCCCACCACTTGAAAAATCAATTTCAAAATTTATATTTTTGGTTTTAATTGAAGAAAAACAACCATGAATGCTTTTGAGGTTTATTTTGATAAAATATGGTGTTTCACTAGACCTTTTTGTAATCTCAGTATGTATAACCATATGGTTTCCAAGGTATTGAAATTTTTTTAACTTGATTAAAGTTTTAACTCTAATCAGTTAGAGAAATATTTTTTTTCAATTTGGAGAATATATATATATATATATATAGATTCCACCACCTGAAAAATTAATTTGAAAATTTATATTTTTTATTTTAATTGAAGAAAAACAACCATGAATGCTTTTGAATTTTATTTTGATAAAATATGGTGTTTCACTAGGCCTTTTGGTAATCCCAGTATGTATAACCATATGGTTTCCAAGGTACTGAAATTTTTTTAACTTAATTAAAGTTTTAACCCTAATTAGTTAGAGAAATAATTTTTTTCAATTTGGAAAGTGCAATAGGCTATTGAAATTTTATCCTCGGTAAGAACATTATGCTTAATCCTAACTGATTCAGAATTAACTAGAATTAATTCGTAAAATTCTTTGGTTTTGTTAAGAGTTTTTGGGATAAAATGAAAATTTTTAGGCAAAATCTTTTGGAAAACCTTTTTTGGATCTTTTTCTCAATATTCTAGTTCCATTTGTATAATATTTTGTAGAACTGGTTTTGAATGGTATTTGGTCCCTACTTTTGATGGCTATGGTTCAGTTGAAACAATTTTTTTGGATGAGGTTCTAGAAACAATCTTTTGGGCTTTCATTTTCTCTGTTTGCTTTAAAATTTTGCTTTGACTAAGAATTATATTCTTAGTATTTTCTTTTTCATCGACTATATCTGCCCATAACTTTTTGGTAACAAAAAGGGGTTTAGACATTTGAGAAGCTCTGGCGTAGAGAGTTTCTATTGGAAGGACATAGTTTTTTAGGGCTTGACATTTGGTAGCTGGCTTTTGGATTTCTTTTCCTTTGTTGAGATTAGATTTGGCTTTAAGACCTATTTACAGATCTTTGTTTTTGTCTTTCTCCTTCTCTCATTCCTTATTTGGTGGTATTATTTTCCCTGCAAGAATTCACGAGTTAGAAAGTCTGGGATTGAATCTAAAGTTCCTTTAATATGTTCAATTTCAAAAATCAAATCCACTTAATATGGCTTGCCATCATGCAAAAATTTGTTTTGATGCAAAACTTTTTACATGCTTTTGAAGAACATCTTTTGCAAACTTGCAATCTACACAGATTAAGAATTTCTGATTGAGTAATTCTCCTTGAAATTTGTTTACACATAAGACTATTGCTAAAATTTCTCTTTTGATTGTAGAATAATTTTGCTGGGTAGAACTCCAATGTTTTGAAGTAAAGGCAACAATACTTTCTTTGCTATTTTTTCTTTGTTTAAGAATACCCTTATATCCTAAATCTGATGCATTTGTCTCTACTATTTTGAATGTAGAAGGATCAGAAATGTGTAGACATGGAAGATTTTTAAATTATGATTTGAATTTTTTAACAACATTTGTATGAACATCTGTCCAAGGAGAAGGATCCTTTTTAAAACATTTATGCAAAGGTTGTATAATATAGGACATGTGGGGAAAAAGTCCGAAATATAATTTAGTCATCCCAAAAATCTTTGAAGTTGGGTTTTGTCAAGAATTTGATCTGAAAATTTGTCAGCAAATTAGATTGTTCTCTCTATTAGTGTAATAGTTCCTTGGGAGATATAATGGCAAAAAAAACCTAATTTTTGTTTAAAATAAAGAGATTTTCTTTTGGGACACTACCAATCCATTTTCTTGAGTTATTTCTAAGAAAATATTTAAATGTTTAAAATGTTGATCAATATTCTGGGAAAATACCATAACATTGTCAATATAGACTATTATAAAATTTGTAAATGGATTATAAATATCATTCATAATCCTTTGTGTTGATGGTGAAATTTGGTAAGCCACAAACTTTAGTCAACCAATTGAGTTCTTGATACCCCAAGCTACAATCTGGTTGGGTAAATGAGAGATGAAGAGGAAGAACAGTAAGAATGAAGAGAGTTTTTTAACATGGTTCAAGTAAAATCCTTTGTTTGGATTCCTACGTTCATGGTAGCTTTTGTTTATTTGGTAAAAATTTAGCAGAGTTACAGCATGTATTCTCAGCCTCTCCTTATTATATCTATTCCTCCCCCTTTTATAAAGGTTGGGAGGTTATGAATGTAATTTCATGAATTGCATTTCTATGGCATCAGGAAATAAATGTATTTGACATATAAGACTTTTGCAAATCAGCTTTTGCAGACTGTAGGTTGACTTTTACAGATTACTTTTTACAGATGGGCCCTACAAGTTGAATCCATAAATGGGTATCTGCCTTAAATTTAACCACTGCGGGCTTCAAGTAGGGGGAGATGCTGTGTCCCACGAATCGAGACTCCTACTTTGGGGTCGTTGCTGACCTTGAACCAGTGATATCAAGCTCATAAGATTTGGGCTTGCACATGGTGATCTGGTGGCTGAGTGAGTTGGGGCTCATCTTTAGCGAGTCAGGGCTACTGCCTTGGTCTCATCCTGCATCCTTTGCTCTGAGCTTATGGTTGGTAACCCAGAGCCTACGCTCAGTAACCTCAGCCTTTAGGAAAGCTAGGCTTCCTCCATCTGGACTTATTTGCCATTGGCCTTTTACCAACTCATTTCTCATGGTACTAAAAAATACCCATAATATTAGCCCCTTAACTTGTAGTCTGCTTTACAGATTAGGAGTTGCAGTTTGCTAGTAAGTTCCTTGTTTGTAGTTTCTGTAGTGTTGTCATTTCAAACTTAAATCTTTCACTTCATCTGCACTAAGCTATACCTCTTTCTGTTCATGTTTCATGGCCCTTGGCATGGTAGCCTTGTCTTTTCTGGACTGTCCGATCAAGAACAGTCGAATAACCTTTGGGTTTTATGGGTAACCAAGTCAGTCTATGTAAAGCATGGAGACCTTCTTGCTTTCCCATAGAAAAACTTGATGGGTGCCTTAGCTAAGCCCCCCCATGTCTCTGATAGCATGGCTTTTTGATGAGACATGTATGGCCTGCTGTGTAGGAAGTTTTATGGACAATTCTTTTGAGGATGCTGGGAGATCCAGTTATGCTATGGATCTTAGCCTTTCTAGCCATGCTTCCCTACTTCTTTTGAATTCTCAGTGCAAGGGGAAAAGCTGGAAAGGAGCTTTTAGTTGAGGAGGATGATAAGAAGAAGATTAAGGAGCTAGAGCGCTCGCCGATCCTCTAACTGGTTAGAGTTTCAATTCCTAGAAGCCAGCCTTCTTTTCAGAATATGATAGCTATAGGCTTGCTCCAATTTGTACTTCAAATTTTCTAATGTAAATTTACCTCATTGAGGTTTTTAATGAATGAGCTTTCTTCATCATTCTTGAATGTTATGTTGGATGTTTTGTATATCACAAATGATAACATAAATTCCTATGAAACATAGCTAAATTAAATGTTTAGATGATCAATCAGTCGCATTCTTCGATTAATAATGGGTCTAAGAACCAAAATGCCTTAGTCAGCAATAAAAGGAGTGCCCCTAGCAGGTCGCATGAAAGCTGCACCCTACAGGTCGTACCACAGCAATCTTGTTGCTCAGTGGGCAGCATGAGTTTGACTTTGCCAGCAATCTTCTCGTTCGTGCAGGTAATAAGTTTATTCTAGTGCTTTTGCACCTCAACAGGCTCATAACTCTTGTTGGAAATGAGTTTATTTTAGTGTCTTCACGGCTTAGCAAGCTCATAGCTCTTACTAGAAAGAGTTTATTTTAGCACCTTTGCACCTCAACAAGCTTATAGCTCTTGCTGGAAATAAATTTATTTTAGCACCTCTACTCCACAACGAGCTTATACTCTTGCTGGAAAGAGTTTATTTTAGCACCTCAGCAAGCTCATAGCTCTTGCTGGAAAGAGTTTATTTTAGCGCCTCCACACCTCAGCTAAAAAACTAGCAATGAACTTAGCACATGAGGTACCTTAGCTGAAAAGCTAGTAATGAACTTAGCACATGAGGTGCCTCAGTTGAAAAGTTGGCAATGAACTTAGTAGGTGAGGTGCCTCAGTTGAAAAGCTGGCAATGAACTTAGCACATGAGATGCCTCAGTTGAAAAGCTGGCAATGAACATAGCACATGAGGTGCCTCAGCTGAAAGTCTGGCAATGAACTTAACACATGAGGTGCCTCAGCTGAAAAGCTGGCAATGATATCAAGTTCGACTTTATCATCATAATGACTTTCCTCATATATAAAATTTTATTGAAAATTATCAAACAAAAAGACTTGGGGTGCTTTCATTAACTTCTAAACAAGATTATAAACCCTAGCAGAGTCTCACAGAGATCGCTATCAGGATGCTCTCCTCAGAAGGATTGTCTACTAAATTGGCCTCGTGCCTAAACCAAGCAATGTAATCCTTCAATGATTCATGCTTACATTGAAAGGTCATCGCGAGATGGCAAGGGGCAAGAGCTGCCTCTTCAATGCTTAGTACTGATTGATGAATTTCTATTGCCATTCTTCCTAACTGCTAACACTATGAGCTGGGAGACTTCTGAACCATGCTCAGGGAATGCCTCCTAGTGTAGCTGGGAAAACTTGGCACTTAACTAGAGGATTGGTTGTTTGCAAAGCTATCTGAACATTGAATGTATCTAGATGGTTGCACGAATTAGTGTCCCTATTGTATGGTGGAAGTGTTCGGATTTTAAATTTATGAGTAAGAGTCTAATTTTCTATCTCCCTTATAAATGGGGTCCTTTCCTCGCTAGTTCCTAGCTATTCTAAGACCGAGAACACTCCTCTAATCACTTTAGTCTCCCAAACAGCTTTTGAATCTCTGGGTCATAAGAGTAGCAACCTAAGGCATTTCCCTGGCCAAACCTATGCGAGGTCTTAACTTGGTGCGAGCTCTCATGTCGTTGACTATCGTGATTCTCACACGTTTAGCAAGCTCTTGATTTCGTTTATTGATTGGTGGAATAAGCTGAGCTAGAGTGGTAAGGTGCTTGTCTAGCTGGCCTTTCCTCTTGGGCTTCTTCACGTAGCTGTTGGAGTTGGGCAACGATCTCAACTTGCTTTTATGCACCCAAGGTTTGTACTTGTGCCATCACTTTAACCATCTCAGCCAATTCTCTTATCATGTTTTCTAACATTTGCTGAGGTTGTTGACATGTCAGCACCCCATCAGCTTTGGGAGCAGTGGCAAGCTGGCAATGAGTTATAGGGGGCAAGTTGACAATGATACTGGTAGCAACAATGTCTGCTGGTCGATTAACCAAAGTGTTAGAATCTTTAGTGATTCTTCCTCTAACCATTCCAGTTATTTAGCATATCAGAGAGAGAGAATGCAGTTGGGTGCTCCTTCTAGTGCCAAAATGTTGATGGTGAAATTTGGTAAACCCTAAACTTCAGTCAACCAATTGAGTTCTTGATACCCCAAGCTACAATCTGGTTGGGTAAATAAGAGATGAAGAGATGAAGAGGAAGAACAATAAGAACAAAGAGAGTCTTTTAACGTAATTCAGCTAAAATCCTTTACCTGGAATTCTACGTCCATCGTAGCTTTTGTTTATCTAGCAAAAATTTGGTAGAATTATAGTAGATATTCTCAATCTCTCCTTCTTGTATCTGTTCCTCCCCCTTTTATAGAGGTTAGGAGGTTACGAATGTAATTTCATTAATTACATTTCTATTTCATCAGGAAATAAATGTATTTGACATATAAGATTCCTACAAATCGGCTTCTGCAGATCGTAGGCTGGCTTTTGTAGATTACTTTTTGTAGATGGGCCCCCAAGTTGAATCTATGAATGGTTGTTTGCCTTAGATTTAACCACTATGGGCTTCAAGCTGGGGTGAGATGCCGTATCTGTGAATCAGGACTCCTGCTCTAGGGTGTTGTTAGCCTTGAACCAGCGATATTGACCTCATAGGATTCAGGCTTGCACATGGCGATTTGGTGGCCAAGTGAGTTAGGGCTCGTCTTTAGCGAGCTGGAGCTACTGTCTTGGTTTTATCCTATGTCCTTTGCTTTGAGCTCGCGGTTGGTGACTTAGAGCCTATGCTTAGCGACCTCGGCCTCCAAGCAAGCTGGGCTTCCTCCGTCTGGACTTATTTGCCATTGGGCTTTCGCCAGCTCATTTCTCATGATACTAGAAAATAGCCATAACACTTTGAAATTTTAAGGTAGCATTTTTCAAGCCAAAAGGCATTACATTCCATTCATATTGACCAAATGAAACTGCAAATGCTGTTTTGCACCTATCCTTAAGCTTGATTTGAATTTGCCAAAAGCCAAATTTCATGTCAAATTTAGAAAATATTTGAGCATAATGTAAGCGATTCAATAGCTCCTTTTTATTTGGAATTAGATATCGGATCCATTGCAATGCTTCATTGAGAGGCTTATAATTAATTATCAACCCTGGAGTTCCTTATTCAATTTCTGCATTCTTATTGACATAAAAGGCAAAACATGACTAATGGCTTTTGGACTTCTTGATAATTCCTTTTGATAAAAGATCCTTTTTTTTTCTTTTTATAGTAGTCCAGAAGTTTTTGATTTATTTGAATTGAATGAGCATTTGTAGGAATTTATTTTTTAGAAAAAAAATTTCATATGGTAATTCTACCATATGTTGTTTTCTTTTCCAAAAGGCATTTGGCAAATTAGAATAAATCTAAGTTTGTATTTTGTTTTCTAAAGGTTTTATTTTATTTTGAACAATTGGATTTTTCAAAAGTTGTTCAGTCCTTTTGAAAGAAATTTGTTTGGAAAGGAAATTGATTTGATCTTCTTTGATTTTAACCAGATTCAAATCCTTGAAAATTGGTTTTTTGATAAATTGGAAAAGAAGTTTTTCTCCTAAGTTATATGTTTCTATACCTTCATTAGTAACTAAGAAAGGCATAATTAGTTAAATAAATGGAAAACCTAAGATAATTATGCTATTCATATCCTTTACTAACAAAAAAGTTGTTTGTATTTTATGAGAAGAATTTGTAACAACCACATCTGATAATTTGTATTGAATTTGGAGTTTAGAATCATTTACAGATCTAAATCCTTTTTTTGTTTTTTCAAAATATTTGGTTGGCACAAATCCTTCTTGTATATAATTGAGATTAGCTCCTATATCAAACAAGGCTATTGTCTTTATGGTATATTCATTTCTAATAATCATTTTGATAGGGATATACCATTTTTGGATAGAAATACTAGAAGAGATTTTAAAATTTTTTTTGTGAAATTTCCTCTTCTTTTTGTGTTTCTTCCTCTTCTTTTCCTTTCCTCATTTGAAGAGTTTGAAGAATTAAATCAAAGTGCTATTGCTTCTGTTTTAATTATTTTAGTTCTTCTTTTAACAAATTGAGTTTATGTTGTAAATCCTAATTGGCTTGGTTTAGACAGGCTTTTCTAGGGATTGTCTAATTTTTCAGAGGTAATCCTTCTTTTACTCATCATTTGGTAAGTAAGTGATAACTTCAAAAAGAAGATCATGTTCTTTAGTAAGAACATTTACCTCCTTTTCAAAAGATGATGTTTCTTCTATTTCAGAATAACAATCTTCTTATTAGATTCCTTTCCTATTTTTTATTTCTACTTCTGCTACACCTTGTGAGAATTCCTCACTCTCAGAACTTTGTTCAACTGAAAGACTATTTATTTTTTCTAAGACTTTTTCTTCTCCTTAAAGGTTTGTTGAGTCTACAATATTTGGCAATATGTCCTAGTCTATTACACCAAAAACAAATCGATCTAATATCCTGATTTGGAGGAGGAGTATACCTAGGCTTTTGATGAGGATAACTCTTCCTATTTGATTTCTTTTCAGGTTTGGAGTTTCTACATTCCATCTCTTGTCGTTTAGCCCTTCTCCTATGCTTAGGTTTGAAAGTTTTTAGGCAGATGAATCCAAATTATTCACAAAACGATCTTAATTCTTTTCTATTTAAGGTTCTTTCTTGGCTAGTTATCTCTAGATTTTTTCATCCTGGCAAATCTTCAGAGTTACCTTTTGGACATATGTTGTAAGTTCTCTGTAGGTAAGTTGTTTATATGGGATAATTCCATTGAACTGATTCCTAATTTTGTCTCTAACCTTATCTCCTAAGGATCTAGGGAGTCCTACAAGGAATTTTTTCTTCCAGAAACGTTGGTTTCTATCTAACCTACAATAGATTTTACTGAAGAATGCATTCTTGTACCATACAAAATCTCCTAAGGTCCTACACTTAAGGTTAGAAAGCAATTATGCTGATTTATCTTTCCATAAGTTGGGATCTCCTATAAAATATTTAGTGATCATAAAGATCAAAGTATTTACTACATCTGAGATTTCATCCCCATCAGAATCACAGATGACTAAACCATTTGTATCAATCTTAATAGACTCTAAGATTTGATCTTTTTCTCTTTGGATGAGATGTTTATCCCACCATCCTTTAAGCTGGCCAATAAAACCTATAACTAGGACATGAACTACAGTTACATTGTCACATCCGTAAACTATTTGGTAAGCTGTACTAACCATTATCATTTATTAGAGAAGATTTAAAATCTCATATTTAGATTTACCATCTATGTTTCATTCATATATATTATTCTCGTTGTAGAAATTCTGAATAATGAGGGGTCTTTCTATTAGACTTATATTAGGAAATTTTGGTAAAAGGCTAGTTGGTGGTCTCCAATTTGATACTATTTTGATAGCCTCTATTTTAAGGTCTTCAGCCTCTGAGGATACTATAGAAGCTTTGTCTAAGGTTTGGATTTTTCTTATACTATTATACTTGACTTATCAGTTAGAGGAGTATATGGAACTACAAAGGATTTAGAGAGTTTTTGATCTATTTGTTCTTTCATTTTGGCTATTTCTATCTTGGCTATGGCTTTAGATCCCTGAGCTCTATTGAGGTTCATTTGCTTATCTCAGCGAATTTCATAAGGTTCAAATAAAGGTTTGTCTATTGTTTTGCTAGTTGAAGCTCCTGAGGATTCTACAACTTGACTAGCTAAAAGTTGAGTTCCTAAAGTTTTAGATACTTATTTGTATAGTTATTTTATTCCATTAAAGACTATATGCCTTTAGATGAAATAGGTTCAACTACCTCATTTGCCTTAAAGGGTTTAGCTATCAAAGGTTTGTATGGATTTGAGGTTTCTATTTAAAAAGGTTTCTAAGGTGATAATTCAAAAAATACCTTTTCTCCTTTAATAGTTGTCCAACTTTGGTTTGTCCTAGTGTGAACACTTACAGATTCACTAAAAGGATAATTTATTTTTGGTTTTCCTAAGGCATATACCTCAAACCAATTAAAAAATGGAACATTTGTTTGAAATTTTCTCATTAACTTGAAATAAGAATCATGAATTTGATCTTTTGTAATTCCTTGAAAAGTTGAAAGAAACCATTCTCTCTAAGGAGTATTTTCCTCTGAGTAAAAGTCTTCTTTCAAAGTTTTGCTATCAATTTGAAAATTAGAAAACTCCTTCTTTTGGTTAATATTCATTTGACTTTTGAGTAACCATTGTTTATCATTGTGGAACATGATGGAGATAAAGATCTTTCAGCTTCAGATTCTTCATCTTCAACTTGTTCTTTTTCTTTTAAAATGTCTTTTGAGTAAACTAATTTAGGTGTCCTAGAGGTATAGTCTATACCTCTAAGGTTGATAGTAGACAAGTATCTCTTAAAACTGGATATATCTACTGACATAGTTGAACTAAAAGCTACAGATCTTCTAGGTTTGCCTAATTTGAGAATTTGGTCTAACTCGGTTACTTTGGGAATTTCTAGACTATTCCTATTTCTAAAGAATTCTACTTGTCCAGAGTCATGTTGCATGATTCTAGCAACTTGTGAGCTAGTAAGTTGAGGTTGGGTAGTTTTAGATAATGACCATTTTTCTAGATAATCTATTGTCACATCCCAACCTATGGAATGTGACCGGCGTAGGAAGCCACCGGTAAAGCCTTCCTACAAGCCTGACCATAAAACACATATCGAAAAATAACAAATTTAACAAAATATGACTAATTCCATTCG
>JANHAO010022490.1:0-12186 GCA_026873985.1 Saraca asoca
ATATGGACCAACCTGAAGGTTTTCCAATTGAAGGAAAAGGTCATTTGGTGTGTAAACTTAAGAAATCAATATATGGACTTAAACAAGCTTCCAAACAATGGTATATCAAGTTTAATGATACCATCACCTCTTTCGATTTTGAAAAAAATTTTGTGGATCGTTGCATATACTAAAAGATTAGTAGGAGTAAAATTCTATTTTTAGTCCTATATGTTAATGATATCTTGCTTGCCATTAATGATTTAGGCATGTTTCATGAGGCAAAAGACTATCTCTCAAAGAATTTTGAAATGAAAGATATAGCTAAGGCATCCTATGTGATAGGAATTGAAATATTTCATAATAGATTACAAGAATTGTTGGGATTGTCTAAAAAATCCTATATTAAAAGAATTCTAGAGAGATTTAATATGAAAAAATATTCTGCTAGAATTGTTCCAATTTAAAAAGGGGACAGGTTTAGTCTTATGCAATATCCAAAGAATGATATAGAATGAAAATTAATGGAATCAATTTTGTATGCTTCTATTGTGGGAAGTCTAATGTATGTGCAAACCTATACAAGACAGGATATTAGTTTTGCAGTTGGAATGCTAGACAGGTATTAAAGTAATCCTGGAATCGATAATTGGAAAGTTACAAACAGAGTTTTAAGATATTTTCAAGGCACCAAGAAGTACATGCTCCTGTATAGAGAAACTAATCATTTGGAAATGACTAGTTACTCATATTCAGATTTTACAAGATGCATTGATGGTAGAAAGTCCACTTTTGGTTATTTGTTTCTTCTTGGAAAAATAGCAATATCTTAGAAAAGTGTTAAGTAATCTGTCATTGCCTCATCCACTATGAAAGTAGAATTTATGGCATGTTTTGAAGCCATAATTCATGCATTATGGCTGCGAAATTTTATTTCAGGACTTGGGATTGTTGACACCATTACCAAGTTGCTAAAAAACTTACTGTGATAATTCTGCAGCAGTGTTCTTCTCTAAAATGACAAATACTCAAGAGGTACCAAGCATATGGAATAAAAATATTCTGTCATTAAGAAGGAAGTTTCGAAATAAAGAGTGTCTATTGAGCATATTAGAACAGATCTTATGATTGCAGATTTGTTAACTAAAGGTTTACAATCAAAGACATTTAAGGAACATATACATAGAATGGGTCTTGATTGTCCTTTTGAGTAATGTACTAAAGCTGGTACTTTAAGCTCACTTATGTGTTTTTGATATACAGTATTTCTAGTTTCTAGTTATGATGTGTACATTATTGTGTTTTAATATGATATAACATGAATTGTCTAGAAACATTACTAAGGACCATTATGAAATTATATGTATTATTTATAGGCCTGGTATGGAAGAATGCTGGTGTTTGTGGTATATGGAAAGGAGTATGTTATGTGATGAATGTACAACCACTATAACCCACATTTACTATTTTATTATATTGACATAATTATGATGTTTTAGGAGGATGAGTTTTGATGCTTAAGGTTATGATACATCATGCTTACGTTTAAGTATTAGTTTCATCCAATTTTCAGGCTAAGTGGGAGAATCTTAGATAGTTACCGTTTGGTAACTTAATAAGTGGCCTGAAATTAAAAAGGTTGGGGCTAACAAGTTACTTCCTATGGTGGGAAGTTATTAATAAAACAAATCTCAATCATCCATTGTATTTTAATAATTGATAAGAGACGAGATGGCAAAGGCCCAATAGAAGGAGTTGAATCTGTTAAAAGGAACGAGCTTGCAGTGTGAAAAGCCACAGCTCGCTGAAGAAAATCTAGTTCGCTGAACATCAGAGCTCGCTAACTGAACTAGCTCAGAGTTGCAAGCCAGCGAAATTCTTAGCAAATGAGCTCAAGCTCGTTAGGACGCAGCCTCACTCAGCTAGAAGCCCATTGAGGCAAAACACAAAGCCAATAAATGACTTGCACCGCTATTCTACAAGTACGGTTGTCAGGTCCCATCTGCAGTAAGCAATCTATAAGAGCCAGTCTATAGCACCCTAAGTAGTCTTGTACATTTAATATTTGATGTAACAGATGTACAATTAATTTAATTCCATTTGTATCCATCCATACTTTTATAAATAGGGGGTCAGAGTCATTGTAAAAAGGGAGAGTCAAATGAATACTAGCAGAAACACTGTTGAAAGCCATAACAAAACACTGTAAACACTCCTTCATATTAATAAAATACCTCCGTGAGTGTAGGGTCTGATGTTATCCAAATTTAGCCGAACCACGTTAATCTCTTGTGTACTCCATTCTTCTCCTTCTCCTTCTCCCTCCTGCCATTCAACACCTCTTCACCACCTCAATAACCGAGAAACATCTTAGGTCCCTAAAGAACCCTTTCCATTGGCCGGATTTAGGTCTGACCAAAATCCACCGTCAATAATGAAGCTCTTGTATCTAGATGCATAAATTTCTAAATACATGAATTTTTAAATACAATGGATATACATGATCAATGAATTCAAACTCTCTTAAAAGCCTAAAAGACTCATGAACTTAGACAATAAGAAGGTTGTAATAATAAATGATTATGAACTTAGACAAATGATGTTTGATGGATGCATTAGATTAAAGGAGGAGTTATATATATATTGTTCCTCTCTCTCTTTGTCTACAATAAATATGTGAAAAAGTCCATCAAAATTAAGCGTGTTTCAGAAAGAAAGGAATAAAAAGAGAGAAACCCATATATGAAAGCGTCATCTACAATGTAATAGATTCATCATCCTTAAACCAAGGTATGTGAAAATCATAGATCTCAAAGATATTTTTAAGAGTTAGAAGGGTATAAGGAATAATTTTACAAAATTCACTACTTTTTTAGATTATGATTATGCTCTTACTGAAAGACCTTGGCTTTTGTATAAACATTTTTTGACTATTTGACAGTGGGATGCTGATTTTGATCCAAAATTTTTTGAGATTAAAAAGGTTACAATTCAGATTTGGTTGCCAGGTTTACCAATAAGGCTGTAGGATCAAAAGTTTTTAACTTATGTCGAAAATAAAGTGGGTAGTACTTTGAAGATGGATGCTACCACAATTGAGCAAGCTCCTGGTAAATATGTAATGATTTATATGGAAGTTGATCTTTTAAAGGAATTACTTTCTGAATATACTATCTGTTATAGGTGAAAAATGGCCTTAGAAGAATGCAATAGATCTGAATCCGCCAGAGGCCAGATTGTCCAGCTCGCTAAAGACGCCTAGCAAACCATTACCTCCCTCGCTACCAAATAGCCATATAGCGAGATAATCATAAGATCAGCTCGTCAAGCAATCGACCATCCTGCTCGAGCTCACTACCTCACTACAGCAACATCAAACTTGCTACAACGACCTCCCACAGCAACCCCGAGCAAGGAACCTTAGCTCAGGATGACGAACACCCTGCCCGGTAAGGCCACACTGAACGGAAGACGCTTATAGATACAAGTCCACAGCTAACAAGAGGGATCCATCCTGTGGCCTACATCCTGCAACAGTCAAATTTTGGCATTTTACTATCTTTTTCATTTATATCTTGATGCAACACAACTGTAGCTTGAAATTAATGTATATAACTCCTCCTTTCTCTATAAGTAAGATTACATTGTTAGAAGAAAGGAGAGGAGGCTAGCATATTATAAGCCAAAAACTCTGTATAAATAATCCTTCATATCAATAAAATTCCCACCATGGACGTAGGGTCTGGTGCCGCCTGAATTTAGCCGAACCACGTTAAAAACACCGTGTCATGCTTCTTCCTCTCCCATTCCCCCCTTTGCGCTCCGGAAGCAGTATAGGATTCCAGAACTCATCCCCCGTTGGCCAGAATCTGGGACTTTTTGTGCGAACCAAATTCCGACGTTAACATTTTGGTGTCATCTGTGGGGATCTTACATCTGCTTCCTGGAGTCCCCACGGCAGTCTGACGATGGCAAGAGGAAGAACTACTCGGAGCTCAATCACTCCAACCCTCCAACAGACAGACACTCCCGTTATAGGGGCTTACCAACAGTCTACTGCTACTCCTAAAACCCAAGAGGCACAAACGTCCGACCAACCCCGTCTGACGCTCGAAAGCACGGTAAGAGAGCTAGCTGAAACCGTCAAAGCGTTGGTATAGGCCTAAGTTCAAAGCACACAAAGACAAGAAGAAATCATGACCTAACTTTAGCAGCTCCGTAAAGAGGCTTAGAAGGAAACTCATGAAGATCATGATAGTCAATAATTGGGGGGCTCATAACGAGCAGGAAGCTTTGCCCCTCAGTCTGAGACACGCAACTGGATAATGGAGGAAATCCTCTGCAGGCTTGAATGATTAGAAGAGCATCTACAACCTCAAAGCTACCAGCCTTGCCACAAGGAAAGTTCTCCATTTTCTGTGAAGATTGAGACGTGACCTCTCCCACAGAAGCTTAAAGTACTCGTGATCCCACTGTACGATGGGAACCGTGATTCGAGCGACCACCTAGATGTATTCAATACCTAAATAGACCTCCAGACTACTGACCCCCTAGTGAAGTGCCACGTCTTTCCTGCCACATTAGGGGGAATGCCTCGGGCATAGTTCAGGCACCTCCTGACTCGCAGCATCGACAGTTGGGAAGAATGCCAAAGGAAGTTCGTTGACCAATACCAGGCATTAAAGAAATAGCTTGCACCCCCTTGCCATCTCGCAATGATCTTTCAATGCAAAAACGAATCGCTTAAAGACTATATAGCCTGATTCAGGCATAAGGCCAACTCTGTGGAGAATCCCTCAGGGGAAAGTATTTTAACAGTGATCTCAGCGGGACTTCGAAAAGATAGAAAATTATACCAAAGCCTTTATAAGTCCCTAGCTCGAGACCTCGTTGAATTCTACGAGCAAGCCATCAAACAAATAAGATGAGAAGAAACTTTTGAAATGGAGGAACCCAAGCATAAAGTGGGCCCCAATGGTCCCACCGTGAGCAAAAAGAGAGATAGCGAGAATCACGATGACCCCACTCCTTATCTCATAAAGAAGGTGAAGCCTTAGTGACTCGGAGGTCGCTTTGAAAGCTACAGTATCCTGTCAGATACACAGGACAGAATCTTTATCGTGGAAAGACATAATAAGGACTTCGAAAAGGCCAGACCAATAAGGGTACCCATCAAGTCCAGAGACTAAAGCAGATTTTGTGCTTATCATAATGAAGCTAGACATGTCACCTCGGAATGTCGATCACTAAAAGATGTTATTGAAGACCTCATCAGAAGAGGCCGACTACAGGATTATGTGGTAAGACCATCTGGACAGCGCGTTCAACAAGCTCAGTGAGTTACCACCCAAGAGCCTGAGCCCTCCATCAGAACCATATTCTAATCCTATAACACTCATTTATTATCAATGGCGATTAGTTGTATCAACTATTATACGCTGAATCAATATAAGTTGTCGATTAGCTAAAAAGGCATTGTCTAGACAAAGAGTTTTCACCCCATCGTTGCAAGGATTCATTTGGGGGTGAGATGGCATAAGGCTTACCCTGTCGATACATCCAAAGTAAGCCACATTCCATGAATTGTGACCAAGGCAGTGAATTTCCAGATCGCTGAGCAATGAGCTTGCTATTTCATTGAGCAACAAGCTTGCTACGGGGCTGAGTAATGAGCTTGCTATCTCACTGAGCAACGAGCTTGCTGTCCCACTGAGCAACAGGCTTGTTACGAAACTGAGCAATAAGCTTGTTGTGGTACAGACGTGCAATCCTACTGGACGACGAGTTATCACCTCACCACCACAAAATAAGACCGAGGGTGAGACAGCCCCAGAGCCCACTTCGATGATGCACTCAAGTCCAATGATAGGCTACCAGCCCACTACAGCGCAAGGATGCTGAAACTAAATCGTTGCAGCTTTCATGCAAATAAGCACCCATAGATAGCATGCGGATGAAAGATCGTAACTCTCATGTGAACAAACTCTCATGGCCCAAATGAGATTTCTCGGGCACAGCTCGTATGCAACCCCACTTTCACTCACAATAGATTAAGTAACTAGAAAGATAAAGTATGATCGATTAGCTAAAAGAGATTTCATTAATCATCAGAAATTTACATACAGTAATGCACGAAGCATCCGGTACAACATTCAAAGAAAGAAAAGCTCATACAACCAAAAAACCTCACTCAACAAGGAAAAATTACATCAAAAGAAAAAATGCAGAAACAAAGGCAAGAAGCTCAAAGACCTGACACTACCATTCTGTAAAAAAGAACAAAAGGCCAGTCAGTGAGCTCGTGCCTACAGGAAGGACAACGACCTCCAGTTGCTCCTGCTTATTTTCCTCTAGTGTATCTACCTGAGCCAGACCCAAAGTAAATCAAAAAGTTGTAAGAAGCTAGTTGGCCAGGCAGCAGCTCACAAGTAACGCCAGGAAGAGATCATCCGGGATCTGCACAAGACTCCTCAGGAGCCCACCAGACGGATCCTTCAGTGAACAGGCTATCTATAGCTCCCGACACTCTGTAACAGACCATCCATGCCTCGACAAACTTCGTTGGAAGCAAAGCTAATAAAAACATAAGGGGCTCTTTAGTCTCGTCCATTCGAACTCTTCTGGGGCAAGAAGGAAAGACCTCATGGATTATAAAAGACCTGCTTGATCCCCCAAAGGATCCAGAAGGCATCCAACTGATCTTCATCCGATGGCTTGAAACTAGCGATAATGCCACGCCAACGGCTAAAAATGGCAAACAGAAGAAAGTATGGTCTAAAATAGAGTAAAAAGACATCTGAAATAATACTTTAATCACAAGAGGACACTGTCTGAAGATACGAATCGAGCCTCAAAAAATGTACAACTCCCGATTTGTAAAGTAAACCGAGAGTTAGGGGGCTTATGTTATAGGTGAAAAACGGCCTCAGAAGAATATGACAGATCCGAACCCTCTAAAGGCCAGATCGTCTAGCTTGTTAAAGACGTCCAACAAACCATTACCTCCCTCGCTACCAGATAGCGATACAATGAGGTGATCATAAGACTAGCTCGTCAAGCAATCGACCGTCCTGCTTGAGCTCGCCATCTCGCTATAGCAGCATCAAGCTCACTACAACGACCTCCTACAACAGCCCCGAGTAAGGAACCTTAGCTCAAGATGACGAACACCCCACACGGTAAGGCCATACTGAGCGGAAGATGCTTATAGATACAAGTCCACAACCGACAGGAGGGACCCATCCTACGGCTTACATCCTGCAACAGTCAAATTTTAGCATTTTACTGTCTTTTTCATTTATATCTTGATGTAACATAACTATAGCTTGTAATTAATGCATATAACTCCTCCTTCCTTTATAAATAGGATTACATTGTTAGAAAAAAGGAGAGGAGGCTGGTATATTATAAGCCAAAAACTCTATATAAACAATCCTTCATATCAATAAAATCTCTGCCATAGACGTAGGGTCTGGTGCCACCCAGATTTACCCGAACCACGTTAAAAACATCGTGCTGCACTTCTTCCTCTCCCATTCCCCCTTTTGCACTCCGAAAGCAGCATAGGATTCCAAAACTCATCCCCCGTTGGCCAGAATCTGGGACTCTTCGTGTGAACTAAATTCTGACGTCAACACTATCAAAGGTAAAACTTATTTTATTAAGTATAAGAGAATGCATATGATTTGTTTCTAGTATAGAAAGTATGGGCATTACATGAAATTTTGTCTTGAAAAAGCTTGTTAAAATACCAGTTATGGATGAAGAAGGGGATTTTCATGGTGGCAGTAAAAAAGTCCATAGTGAAGACAAGGATGTTAAAATCATTGGAAGTTATGACCAACTACGTTATAGTAATTGGATGATTGTGCAAAAGAGCTTCAACCTCGCAAAAATCAAGCAATCGAATAATATGAAATTAGGGATGTTGAAGGGTGGTATTAAAAATGGTAATAATGGCTTATGATTTGAGATTTTAAATTTTGAATAAAATTTGAAAGATAATCTTATTGATTTAGGAGCTGATTCTATTCATAATTTTTGCCATAATGGAAATAATATTACAATATTATTGGGTGATAATGGTTTCAAAATGAAGGATACTAACTTTGATAGGCTAACAAATATTAATATGAAATAGCCCAAAGCTTCAAATAAAGGCCCAAATAATGCCTAGTTTGCACAGATGAATCAAGGAAAGGAGCCAACTTGAAGTCTACAATACACTTACATTGAACCAGCATGCCTTAGCCTATGTTCCTAACCCAATTAAGTCTAGTGTGCTGACACAAGACTAACTGCCATTAAGGTATTCTACTGATGTTAATGTTAAGAATAAGGAATCTTTAATCCTTCTCCCAAGTGTCTTATGTTTTTGCTACTATTTTCTCCTTAATTCATATCCATTTTTTCTCAACATATCCTCTCGGCTAGTCATGTTTTGGCGGTTGCTAAGTGATTGGACCCGAAACCTTCTGATGGCGTGGTCCTAATGGAAGATGAAAGAGAGGGTGCTAATATGCAAGTTTATGAGAAAGTTGTGGTGATAGAAACTGTTTCCAAGGGTATAACTATAGAAATTAATGAAGCATAACATTAAGAAATTCTTAGGGTAAATGGGTGGATATAAAAGAAAAGCTAATTTTTCTTGTAAGGGTTTTCTTCAAAAAATCTATTTTGTTCAGAGGATGATCTGAGATGTTCTATTGCAACAAAAATGGGGTTCCTTATTCTTAGTTATTTTTAGAATGATAAATTATCTCTTCTAGTTGTGTTGAGATTCATAGAGCTACTTTTTCTACAGGTGACACCAAAGCCCTGGGAGATGACAGTTATCCTGTTGCTTTCTATCAGAAGAATTGGGGAATAATGAGTGACAAAGTTTGCAATTTTGTGAAGGACATCTTTAATGATTATGATATACATGATATTAAAAGGACACTAATTTGTCTTATTCCTAAGGTTAAAAAACTTGAATTTGTTAATTAATTTCATCATATTTCTTTATGCAATATTTTATATAAGCGTGTGATTAAAATCATTGTCAAGAAACTTAAGCCCTTATTGTATAGTCTAATTTCACCTTTTCAAGCAAGTTTTGTTCCAGTAAGATACATTTAGGACAACATTATAATTGCTGAGGAGATAGTTCATGTGATGTGGAGAATAAGAAGTAGAAAAGGTTTCTTAGCTATTAAGGTTGATTTAAAGAAAGCTTATAATTGTCTAAATTGATATTTCATTTGGAAGGGATTGGTCAAGTGGTTTTGGTTAACTCTGTTATTGGTCAAGTTTTGCTTTATAGAGGAGTGAGACAAGATGACCCTTTGTCCCCTTACATATTTGTTTTCTATATGGACAAATTATCTTATTTGATTAGTGATGCTATCGAAAATAAAAAATGGGTCCTTATGAGAGTTAATCATTCTGGTCCTATCGATTTTTATTTTATGTTTGCAAATGATCTTCTTTTATTTGGAGAGGCTTTTAAAAGTCAAATTGAGACGGTTCTTTAATGTATGCATTATTTCTATATGGCTTTGGGTCAGAAAGCGAATAAAACAAACTAATATCTTTTTCTCCATAAATGTGAAAGCTAATTTATGTGATAAATAGTCTATCATTATGGTTTTTCTCCTACTATAGATCTTGGCATGTATTTGGAGATTCCTTTAACCCATAAATAAGTTACTAAAAACATTTTTAGTCATATTGTGAAGAAGATTCGAGATAAGTTAGTTGGTTAGAAATTTAAATCTCTCTCAGCGATTGGTCAAGTGGTTTTGGTTAACTCTGTTATTGGTGCTCATCTTGTGCACACCATGTAGGTTTTATCAATTTCTATTACTATTTTACATAATATTGAGCGTTATTAATGCTCCTTTATTTTGGGCTATAATTTTAATGATAGGAGAATTCATATGATTTCTTTGGATAAAATATATTAATCGAAACTTTCTAGAGGTTTAGGCATTAAATATTTGTGCAACATGAATGTTGCTTGCTTAATGAAACTTGTCTGGAGACTTTGTGATAGGTCTTCTGATTTTTGGGCTTAAGTCTTGAAAAATAAGTATACAAGAGGGGAGGATTGGACTAAAAATGTCGAGATAAAAAACTCTGACTCTGTTCTCTAGAAAAGTTTATGTCATGTCTGGCATTATATCTAGAGTAATTTATCTTGGAGCATTGGTGATAGAAAATTTGTGAACTTATGGAATGATGCTTGGGTTGAAAATTTATGTCTAAAAGATCTTGTGACCATTTTCTTTCATTATTTTATGCATGATTACATGGTGTCTCATTTTGTGAATGATGATGATTGTTGGAATTTGGATCTTATTAACCAATTCCTTCCTAATGATATTGCTATTAAATTTCATGCTATTTGGCTTTTATCATCTCATATTTTGCAATGGAAAACAAATAAGAGTAGGTTTTTTTTTCTGTTAAAGATGCATACAACTTGATTAAGGAAAATAAATGTACTGTTCAAGATGTAATTTGGAAATATATTTGGAGTTGGCAGGGTTTGAAATGTATTAAGTTTTTCATTTGATGTCTTTGTAATAATAGCTTGCTTACTAATAGTGAAAAGAATAAGTACAAAATTAGTAATCCTTTATGTTCTCATTGTAATCACTTTCGGGAAGATGTGCTGGATGTTCTTCGGGATTGCCCGAGAGTTAAAAATGTATGATTTTTGTTTCTTGGGGCTAATAATCATGCCTACTTTTTCAACTTGGACTTTTATGATTAGATTTATACCATTCTTATTGTTTATTTGGGCTCATATGATTTTGTTGAATAGTCTCTTATTTAGGATGTAATGATTTGAAATATTTGACATTGGAGAAATAAGAGTATTTTTTAGCCTTCCTTTATCTTACCTTAACAACGGAAGTGCATTATCATGAATTATGTTCAAGATATTTGTTATTCAGTTGCTTTCATGAAGAATTCAGATTCTTCTCTAAGTGGAGGTTAATTCTGGTGGTGCTGTTAGGTTTAATCCTTTCATTTCTAGTTGTGGCAGGCTTGTTTGAAATACTAATGGAGTTTAGTTGGGTGGTTTTATCAAGAATTTGGGAAGTTTTAATTCTTTTATTACTAAACTTTGAGGTGCACTGGAAACTCTAAATTTAGTTTAGAATATAATCCATAAAATGGTTATCTTGGAATCAAACTCTAAGGCTTTAATGAAAGCTTTTCTTAGTAATAATGTTTCTAATATGAAGTTTCGCTCATTACTTAATTAGTGTTGAAGAATGCTTTCTTGAAATTGGTAGGTTAGGGTCACTCATACCTATAAGGAAGGAAATCAGTATGATATTAATATATGAAGAAAATATTTTTGAAAAGTGAAAAGAAATTAAATAATAAATTTAGTTAATTTGAAATATTAATGTAATAAATTTATCAATTAAAAGAAATATAATAAATTCTAGCAATTAACATGAATATGATTATATCAATTATATAGTCACTTACTAGATAAATATAATACCACCAATTTCTAAGTTAAAAATCATTTCAATAATATTAAAATGGATATCAAAATTGCATTACCTAAATAAATAAATAATTTAAATTTTAAAAATTAGAAAATAAAATATTATTTGATAATTCAAAAAATTAAAAATTAAATTAATAATTCAATAATTAAATAGTCACAAAATTAAAAAATTAAATTAGAAATTAATTATATAATTTAATTAATAATTTATTATTAAAATAGATAAATACATAATTTTTATTCATTATTTAAATTGAAACAGAAAAGAAAAAATAAAAAAAAATCAAAAATTCTTCTTACTTATTACCTCTTGATAAATGAAGGACACTTATTATATAATGATATTTGGATGAAAATAAATATTATAACTTTTATAATATTAAGAAAATAATCATTACTTTTTGTGAAAACGTACAAACAATCCTAAAAAATAATTTGGAATACTTCAATATCATTCACAAGCAAAATAAATAGAAAATTTATCTTGATATGGTATAAAAACTTAAAATTGAATTTTAATGCTCAACAATAGTTTCACCATTGTTGATATAAATCTTTAGAATCATTTCCATTTGTAACAAATAATTAAGGAAACTTGAACATGTACCGAAGTTATATTTTTCTCTAATATATAAGAAGATAATTGATTATGTGTTTCTTATTTTATTAATTGTTAAATCATTTATGAGGAC
>JANHAO010022491.1:0-12189 GCA_026873985.1 Saraca asoca
ATCAATTTAACTCAACAAAATCTTATATAAACATATATTTTTATTCTCAAATTTAACTCAACAAAAGTAATCAAAGTTGGTCAAACAATAATAAAATAGAGAAAAATATAAAAAAATCAATCAACAAAAAATCACCCCAAACGGACAACCGAGCACAAAGTTATGATCTTTCAAAGTTTCTCAGCCAAAACCCCAAAATTTCCATTACTAATGAGTTTAATCCTTGGCAGAAAACATTACGGAAATTAAATAACATAAAACAATCACATAAACATTACCTGACAAGCTTGAAGTTGCTACCAGCGGCTCATGCAAGTTGAAGGAGGAGGAGTTGAGCAATAGGAAGATAGCAGGAGAGGATACAAGTACTGCGGCACAATTCCGGTTTCAAACAAGGAAGAAAACAAAGAAAACACACTAGGAGAGGATTGAAGAATAGAGAAGAAGAAGAAGAAGAATCATGTAGAGAAGAAGAAGAAGAATCGCACACAAATCTGCAGAAAAAGAAAGAGGGGATGGTAATAAGGGTTTTGAAAATTCCAACAGATATTCGAATGGAATTTCTCTGTTGGAAATTAAAAGTAAAACAGCGCGTTGTGGTGGAATGTAAAATGCGCCATTTTCCAACGGACAAATTCCATTGGAATATCCGTTGGAATAACTTTTCTTTTTTTAAAAAAATATAAAAAACTAGAATTTTTGATATTCCAATGGATATTCAAATGGAATACGAATCCGTTGTAATGTCCATTGGAATATTCCAACAGATTTTAGTCCGTTTGAATTTCCGTTGGAATATTCCAACAGGCTAAAATCCGTTGGAATATTCCATTGCAAAATCGTATTTTTCTTGTAGTGCTAGCTCCAAGGTTAAATAAAATGTCAAAATAAGACACAAAAATGAGAATGAAGTCAAAGCATGTGTAAACCTAATACAATTTTTAAATTTCTTGTTATTGACAAACACTAAGTTTGAAAATTGAAAACTTTGTAGGCATTTTTTACATCGTAAGCATTCAAAAATTCAAGAGGGGTATCACCCTATGCTAACATCAATGAATATAAATTTTCATTTTTCACAGTAATGATTTCCAATTAGTTATTGATTTTTCCAAGCATGTCTAGGAGAAAGATATCATTAAAATTTGATATTTAGTAAGTCAATATAGATTTGGCAAGTGTTAACAATAAAAAGAAATAAGATAGGAAGAAAAAGATAGATAGAGTAGAGAAATACTTCACAAGGAATTTGTCACAGAACTAATAATGGGACTGTAGAATAGGTAATAAGGCCAAATAAGCAGAGGGGAATGGTTTGGCAAACTAATTGAAAATCTGCTATTATATGTTGAACGGTGGTTGAAGACTTGCATGATGAATTGAGACTATTATAGGTCCACAACTCTCAGGCCGATTTGTCATGTGTTTTTTGTTAGACATTTCACAGTGGCCAGTCAATGAATGCCGATTTTGCTTAAACCTTCATTATTATTCTCCCCTATCATAATTAACCTCAATTCTAAGATGTGCAACCAATGGAGTGCAATGACCTAGTTACAAAATGCAAGTTAGGTTCATACATGTTAGTCTGTGATCTTTTGCCACCTAATCCGTATGCACTAGTGTTTGTAATTCCAAATTCACCCACAAAATATTCACAAGAATTAACAACTCATTTAATATACATAAACAACATCTTAAATCTAAATCCAATATTTTAAAACAACAACAGGTATTATTTATTATCTTTAAAAATTCTTTAAAATTTCAATCCAATTATTTTGCTGGTCCTAAGATTTCAGTCATGTTTTAGGGTGATGTCCCTTGAAGGCTTTGGATTTGGTTCTTCTTTTCTAACATTTTTTTCTTATAGAAGTTTAGGTATTACTCTATGCTAACACAACATTCTTTAGAAGAAAACTTATATTTTGACATGTTTTATTATTAAAAAATAACATAGGAAGTCCTATGTGTTTTCTTTAGAGTTAGAGTAAGTACAAGTTATAAAGCTGACATTGTGAGGCAATAAAATATCATAAGATTCTGGTTTATTTTTTAGTAGTTTAAAATTTGTGTAGAATAAGTTGCTCTACTTAAATATTATAAAGCTAACATTGTTACATAATAAAACATCATAAGATTCTAGTTTTTTTTTTACTAGTTGCTATAATTCAATACATAGTAACTATTCATCTAGCTTATTTTCTAGCAAAAGAAGCAAAACTTTTCTCTGGTAGCTACTGCTTGTTTTTGCTTTCTTCTAATTCCTATTTAAACTTTTTTAAGAACATCATATGCTAAAGTTTCTGGTAGTGACATTTTGTTTGATTCATATTGTATGAGACTGTGAAAATAGATATTTGGCAATGGCTTAACATTGACTCAGGAAGCATTTGGTTGTGGCATCATGGGTAATATTGGTTTAAACCAAATTCTTTTCTTGTTCATAGAATAAGGTTGAGCCTCTATTTGATACCAAGAGATCCAATGTTCTATTTATAAACAATTTTGTTAAGTAAATCTAGCGCTTGATTCTTGATCTTATGTCTTTTCAGATGATATAGTCTACTTCAAATCTGGTTTTATTCAAATATAAGAAATAATTCTTGCATTCAAATTTGAACTAAAATAAAGTTGAAGAGAGAGAACTGTCATTCTGGTTTGTGCTCATATTCAGCCTTAATTTCTATTTTATAGGCATATTGTGCCTTTATTAGCTTCAACAAACACTACAGCCTCCTTTCATCCAAGTAGGTATCTTATTATTATTATTTTTTGTTTAAATACTACTATTAAAAAAGTTTTGATTTTGTTAATTATAAATTTTTATAGTGTTAGATCCAAACCAATAACTAAAAATTCTTATCTTACTAGTCCTGATAAGGTAGTCATTATGGCTCCTTTTCCCACCTCTAATAGTGCCTTGTGTGTTTTAAAACCATAGATATGGATAAATCATGTTCTAGTTTGTCAAGGAATGCAAGTGAGTATAAGGAAGGATTGAGCAAGTTCCTCGATTTCACATTTCTACAACAATTTGTCGAAAGGAGAATAATGTGTCTATGTCATAGTTGCAAATTTAAAAAATGGTTGAATAGAGCTGAAGTATACAACCACTTGTCTTAAAAACAATTTCTAGTGGAATACACTAAGTGGATATGGCATGGAGAATGCAATGAACTTGAAGCATCTTCTAGTAGAGCACATGCGATCGAAACTTCCCAAAATATAGACCTCCAACACCCTTTAGAAGACATGTTCAATGATGCATTTGGGTTAAATTGTATGCATGGTGACAATGAGGATGATGCAAGTAATAATGACAACGTGTAGGAATAGATAATGGATAAAGTCATAGGCAAGTTTTACGAGTTACTCAGCGATGGAAATCAAGAACTTTATAAACGGTGTATGAAATACTCCAAACTATCTTTTCTTATAAAATTGTACCACATCAAGTGCTTGTGTGGCATGATAGATAAAGCCATGACAATGATCTTGGAATTATTGAAGGATGCATTTGTGCATGCTATGATACCTATTTCTTTGTATAAGGCTAAATGAATACCTAGCCCTCACACTGCAGGGTCAAAAATATTTGCACAAAAAAAGGATGAAATGGTAGTATAGACATTTAATTTAAGTGAATACAATTAAGATTTGCTTATGAAATAACCTTTTTCTTCTTGTTTAAATGTAGGAGAAGGAAAGACAAGGTTTCGTTGGATGGGTAGAGTTATAGGATGCTGTCCATAGGAGAAGTGATGGCTCATACATGAACAATGAGGCAAGGAATATATGGGCGAGGGTTTGTTGAAAAGTTTATTACTTTTGAAATAATAATCGATTGATATTTATACCTATATTTTGTTGTTTACTTAGGAAAAATTGCAAGAAACCTCGAGCCAAGTGGACCAAACATAACTTTCAATAATTTTCCAAGGTGATGCTTTTAGGCAAATGTTTGGGAAGAAGCACCCAAGTCATGTTCAAGGACTAGGCATGGGTGTTTGTGCCACAAAGTGTTTGGAAGTAGTTTTCAATGAGGAGGTGGCATCCCCTCCTGCTGTTCATTGGGCACCCATCTTGTGAACTAAGAAGAATTTGATAGGCTTAAACCAAAGCTATGTCAAAATTAGCAAGAATTGGCCGAAACATTGGCATAGGTGTAGGCTATTATTGACTACATCAAGGCCATAGGTGGGTTTATTCCACCCCATTCATCCAATCAACAACCTATTAACTAACAAGTACAACTTTGTCATATGATATCTTTTAAGGTTGTTGATGCGTTGTTGAAAAATATTGCCTGCTAAATTTCTTAGTGAGGATTTGCGTATGGTAATTTGCATTTGGTAATGACTATTTGGTACTGTGAAGTGTAATGTGGTTACAAGGATAGCAATTTTGGATATGGAAAATGGTTTCTATATGGGCAATTGAGAGATGGGTTTTCTATGTTAATAATGAAATTGCCACCCCTTCTTTTCTCACTTTATAGTCATAAGAAAAGGAAAAAGAAGAAAAGGAAATTACTTCCTATCATATATAGTAACAAAATATACATAAAAATTTATTAAGTTGAAAAGGAGAGGTGTAAGCAAGATGCATGACTGGATTGATAGTTTGCAAGAAAGTTGTTAGTTTATTCACATCAATGATGTAGTTTTGGTAATTAAGCATTTAGATGTAAATGACTGAATTAGTCACAACCAAATCATATCATCAACAGAATTATATACTGTTGAATTTTTTCTTAGCCAAGTAGCCAGCTAGCCAGCTAGCTAACCATTCTATTCGTCTTCTTTTTCTTATTGTTATATTCTTAGCCAAATAATTAATATGGGCTTATTCAGTGGAGCATGAAGATCACCTTCTCTCAATCCTTTCTTAACTCCATTAATATTTAGACTACTATTTCTATTTTCTTATTGTTATCATCATCAAGGCTACCAGTGCTTCAATTAGATGATGAAGAATTTCAAACGTTTGGTGATTTTTCTTTGCTGTCATCATTCTCACTCAAACACCAATTACAGATATTGTAAGACTCGGCTTTTGGGTAGAGATTATTATAGTATCTTCTTGAATTAAAAAAGAGGTTGCTCAATTAACAATGAAAATTTTAGAATTAAAAGCTAGAATGAATCCAGAATGGTGAAAAAATTGAAAATAATCAAAGAAGAAATGGAAATTTGTTGTTGTTGGATTGGAGTATGCACCTGTGTTGAGATCTGAAATGACATAGTTGGCATTGAAAAAGCTCTTGAGAGAAATCATAATCCCCACACATGCAACACTTGGATTGAAACGGTCCCAGCCTTTATAATATAAAGGACCTCAAATATTTTGTAGCAGCTTAATGTTAAAAATGAGCTTTCAATTTCTAGGCATCCAATGTTGATTTTAAATTTCATGGCTATTCTATGTGGTTTTGTTTATTGATTAAGGAATTTCTTCTTTATTGATCTCTCTATTGTAGATCTATTCATTATTGTCAAGAATAGAATCATAATATGATATGTATCTACATTTTGTAAGAGTTTATATACCATTTCAGGTTAATAATTTATGACCTTTTTTTTTAGGATGGTGTTGATATTAATTTAGAAAATCAATTATCACCTGTAGATGCAAGGGGATGTTTCGAAAAGGAATAATCAAGATAGAAATGCTACTAATCCTAGCTAGTCTTAGATTTTATTTTACTTTTGGTTTTAAACAATTTTCAACTGAAATATAAAAATTAATTAATGTTGTAGCTTTTGGTTGTATATTTGAAAATTTTATTTTCTCTGATTTGTGATATAAATAAGACAAGTTACATTTGAATAAATGTCATTTTTATTACACCATGGGTTTGCATTTTTATTTTATAGGAATAATTAGTGTAATTAAAGTAATGAATAGAAATGGCTTCAAATTTTTTAAAAAATATAAGAAAAATTTAGTGACGATTAAGTAATGCCACAAATTTTTTGCAAATTTTTTTTAAAAATAATAGCTACGTTTAAGTAACCACCATAAAATTAAATCACAAATTTTTAAAAAATAATAACGGTAGTCGAAAAACCATTGCTAAATTTCATTTTTCCATTGGTTTCTTGTAACCACTGCTAATGTCGACATGGTGCCCTATTTTCTAGTGGTTCTCTTAACCGCTCCTCTTGTATTCTGAGGTAGTTCAAACTGCCACTATACAGAATGCATAACCATCCATAAATATCACCATTTTTTGTAGTGTTTGAACCAAAATCCTTTACCTTTGGTCCTATAAACATATTGACATAATAATTTATCATTGCCAATAAATCCTGAGCAACTAAAATCTAATTAGTTGTTCCATTTGAGTAGATTTTAGACAGTGCCCAAAAGGATTAATTCAAGAAGATGACAAAAATCCCAATTGCAAGACATTGAGAACAATGCAAAGAGATTCATAAAAGGAGAGGGAAAGAGATTCTTTAGAAATTGGATGGATGTGAAAGTTGAATGTTTGATGGCTGAAAATTTACCAAATAACTTATCGATTAAAATTGGTCTAACAAGAAAGCACAGTACTACATATAGGAATTGTATTAATGTTTCAAAAATCAAACAAAATAATAAATGACACAAGTGATTGGATTATTTTTCAATTGGCGCAATTGACTTAAAAATGATTAAATTGAAAGAGTTAACCAATTTAATTAAACTAGAATTATGATTGATTCACTATTAAAATCATTATACCTTCAATCTGGTTTAGTTTTAAAAGATTAAATCATATGTGTTGACGTTAACACATCTTAGTAAATTTTGGTGTTTGGATCAAAAGACATTGACAACCAAGTCGAAATTAATGGAGTTCCATTGTATTCAACGTCAACTCAAGTCTTAAAATTAGGTTAATATTATTGGAACTATTTATTTATTAATTATTAATTTTTTTATTTTCAAATAATGGAAAGGGCTTGTTTAAGTTAGACACAAGTTAAATTTTTAATGAATCAAGTTCGAATTTGTCATAAGTAACTTGATTCATTTACAAGCCTATTTAGGAAATCGAAAAATCTATATAGTATACGAATCATAAAAATATTAATAATGAAAGTAGAACTCATAATTATTCTTATTTATCAAATGTGTTTATTCATGTCCTACTCAGGTTTTCTTTTTTTCTCTATAATTTATAGACAACAACATCGACTTCCAGCAGATGGAGCAGATGGATCTTCCTCATTGTCAGAAGTCAACTTTACGAACCAATTTGATAGGCAAACGTGCTTGATTTAGGATAAAATTTGGCATAAATATCAAGCATGAAGAGGAGGGCTTGTAATGTGAATTTGAGAGCAAATAGATTATTTTTCTAAATTTCTCCTATTTTGGGGTATTTCTGGCATTTTAGCATCGATCAGTTGCCTAATACAAGTAGAATAGTATATGGTTGCGATTCATGCATTTTTATCTTTGCATCCATATAAAATGGCATATTAAAAACCTTAGGAGATAGGAGAAAAGTCTTTATGTCAATTAGAAAAAAGTATGTTTACTGCTATCGATAAGGCTTTTGCTTAGATGCTTCTTAAGGGGGTGAGTCGATAACCTAATAGGCACTGTGACTTGAGCTAGGGATCAGAGTGTGGAACATAAAGATACTCCCCCTACACACTCAAAACTATGTAATGAGGCATATATTAATAAAATGGAGTTGTCCCTATCTTTATTTTTAAAAAAGTCCCTTTTCGATTTGTACTAGAGACTTCTTATATGGCAGTTTTTTGTGACTTGATATATGTGAATATTTTGATTATGCTCATGTTTGCTTGCGGACATTATGGGATTTTGGTTGTATGGGTGAAAAAATCCTCAATGCACAAAATATTTATCCAAGTGTAGCTCGATTTTATTGGAAGGTTGGCATGTTGGCCAAGAGTTTACATTATGTGCCACATGATTTCGACTAAAAAGCTGCCAACTTGTGACAATTGGTATCAAAGTTCAGTTGCTAGGGAGCAGATTAGGTGCACCATGATTGGGGTAGATTCAGTTTGTCGAAAGCATATAGAGTTTATGAGTCAAGCATAAACTCGTGGGAAATAGTGAAGAGATGCTACTAAGGACCTGACCAAGAAAAGTGTAAGAGGTTGGAGCAATTCAAGGGCTAGCATGTGAGATATTACATTTGAGGGAACGTTAATAGTGTATTAAGGGCAAGCATGTATAGAAGTTGCAAAACATACTATACAACATGAGACATTAATTATGTGCTCATTCATAGTAGGCCTTCGAGGGAATGCAAGGGCATTAGAGAGAGTGAGTGATTTGATGGCCTATCTAGTGGAAAAAAGCCCCAGGAGAAGCCATAGTCTTGTGGAGAAAGCTTGACCATGTCCATAAGGGACATATTAACTATAGATAGAGCCAAGAAGGCAAAGCCATAATCGCACTAGAAAGCATGACCACAACAGACAGTTGACATATCCTACAGGATGGCACATCTTTTGTGATATGTTGAGTGCACAAATCATTTTAAAGGAGTCCAAAATCATGTCAAAAGGCATGAATTTTATTTAAAGGAGTAAATCGAAGGGGAATGAGACGATCTAGGAGGGATCCATTATGTACAATCTATGAGTGCAAGAGTGAGCTGCAATGCTAATCCACAAGATTTGAGATGAGATACTAGGGAGATAGCACATCATAATCCCATGACAAGTGGCAATGATATCCAAGTAGTAAACTAGCACTACATAGTCACTTAACAATGTAGTGACAGTGACCTCAAGGCATAACAAACTAGTACTACATAATCACATGATTGACTTTACTGCAATGACGATGAAATTCATAACTGCTCGTGCATAAGCAAAGTGAAACTTGAGCTTGGGTGGAGGATGCTCGATGCTTAACCCCTATTAAAGCCATTGATGTGGAGGAGCCATCATGAGGATGCACTTGAAGAAGGAGCCATCATGAGGATTGCTTGAAGAAAGAGTCTTCAGAGGGATGTTGCTCAAGAAATGCCAAGAGATAGGGCACTAATCATCAAAGAAGTTGCTATGAGGGCAATGATACTAGTGAATGGCTATGTGGGTCTCGAGAGATGAGCCAATACCATTTTCATGGAGATAGCATTTAAGCATACAAACTTAGGAGGGGTTATGAGGACCATGATGCTAAATTGCATCAACTCTAAAAAGACTGTGATGGTTGAATGATACCAAGAAGGTGTCAAATTAGAAAAGGTCAGGAGGATTTGATTGAGAGTGAAAGTTATGTAGTAGAAGTATAATGGATTGATTGAATCCAACATGAGTAGACTTGTAAGCAAGGTATGAGACTTGCAAGTAGTCCATGTTTTGTGTGCAAGGTATGGGACTTGCATATGAACAATATATGAGACTTATGTCTCCCACATTAGTAGTATGGGACATTGGATGTGGGGCTATATATCAATAGAGGTCCAAAAAACCAAGCAGGCACACAAGTTATGGAGGTAGCACACACTTATGCTATAGAGGTAACAAGTTGAATTGAGAGTTATAGAGATAGCAAGTTGAACTAAGAGCTATGAAAGGATAGCAAGTCGAATCGAGAGCTATGCGAAGACAGCGAGTTGAATTGAGAGTTGTATGCGGATTGTGTGTTGCAAGCTACAAAGGTAGTAAGGCAAGCACAAGTAACAACCCGAATGCTATAGAGGTAGTGGAACAGGTGAAGTTAGAGAGGTGATAGAGCCAATAAAGCTGTGGAGATAGTGACACATGAGTTTATGTCAGGATAATGAAGTTTAATTTACAAAGGTAGAATACAAAGTCTATAGAGGTAGCATCATCAAAGATGCTAAAGTGGTAGAGGAAATCACCCAAAGTTGTGGAGGGAAAGCAAATGTGAAATGGTGCAAGTTCAAGGAGACAGAGCCAAGAGGAAGTTTAGGGAAGAGCTAAGGAGCAGTAAATTGATGACGATCCTGAAAGCTATGTCAGGTTGAGGGTGTCATTCATCAAAACCTCTTGAATGATGTTAGCTCAAAGAAACAAGTGGAGTGGTTGAGGAAGAAGTTTGAGTGGAATAGGCTGAAGACTTACATGAAGATTCAAGAAGCTAGCACTTGAAAGGAGAAACCTTTATGCAAGCTGTCTTAGATTGGGATGCCAATGAGGGCATTAACATTTGAAGTGGAGGAGAATGTCACAAGATAGCCTTGTGAACCAATTCAACAAGCAAATACACTTGGTTTAGGACAAAGTTTGGTATAAAAATCAAGCATGAAGAGGAGGCATTGCGGTGTGAATTTGGGAGCAAATGCACTTGTACATTATTTTTTTTCGAAGTTTTCCCATTTTGGGGTTATTTGTGCCCTTTCAGCATCGATCGTTTATCTAATATGAGTAGAAAAGTACATGATTGTGATCCTTGCATTTTTATCTTCGTGTTCATATGAGATGGCATTTTTTCCCATTAAGAGCTAGGAGAAAACCTTTATGTCAACTAGAAAAAAGTATGTCTACTCTTATCGATGGGACTTTTGCTTAGAATGCTCTTTAAGGGGGCAAGTTGATGACCTGATAGACACTATGACTTGGGCTAGACATCAGAGTGTGGAGCTTAGAGATAGTCCCCTACACACTCAAAACTATGTAATGAGGCATATATTAACAAAATGGAGTTGTCCCTCACCTTTTTTTAAAAAAGAAAAAATCCCTTCTTGATATGCACTAGAGCACTACAAAAATTTTTTTTTTTCGATCGTTAAAAAATAAATTTTAGTCACAGAAGGGTTTAGCGAATGAATAGTGATAAAAAAAAGAAGTGGTTAAACACCCAGTCTCAAAACGATTAGCAAGCGAAATCAGGCAGTCATTGACGTTAGTGACTGAAATTGAGACCAAAACTTTTGGTCGCTGAGTAGAGTTTTTTGCAATCGAAATTTTAATCACTATTTTAGTCGCTAACTTCACCAAAATAGTAGTTGAAAATTTGGTCGCTAAATGCCTGGCCGTGGTGAAACTTTTTATGATCGAAATTTCGACCACAAACTTCACCAAATGAAAAATTTTGCCACCCAATATTTGGTTGCTATTTCAATCACAAAATGGTAAAATGTGGAAAAAAATTTGGTCGCTAAACCTGTAAACAGTTTTTGCAAACATTTTTTTTAGTGACTATTTCGGTAACTGACAGCTGATTGTCACATAAAAAAGCTACAAATCCAATCCAATACCATCCAATACAATCTAAAACCCATTCAATTGTAGTATATGGTAAAAGCAATCAATTAAACATTAAAGATAAATTTAATGCATAAAAAATATCCAAATTAAAATAATAATAAATCCATAAATATGACAATGTAAATCCATTACAAATAGAAAACTAAACAATCACATCTAAATCAAGTAAATAACTAATGTACCCTAAGATCTATCATTTGCATCAAATTCATCATGTGGCTCCTTTGGATGGTGCTATGCATCATGTGATGCTACATCATGGGGCTTAGATGCTGCTGGTTGGGCATAAGGAGATGAACTGAGGGAAGGATGAATGTGTAGGCGCTGATACAAATACTCCATCCTTTGCTCATTACGCTATAAGCATTCTCACGTGTCCGCAAGAAGTGCATCTTTGCCCATGAGCTCCACTATAAGGGTAGTAACCTTAGCCCTTAAATTTATCAACTCAGGATTATTTAGCGCAGACAAAAAAGATGATGCTCCTATGGAGGAAAGCAAGAGAGGACCTAACTTGCCCTGCGATCAAACATTGCCCTTTTATTTCCTTCCCGCAACAAGTTGGAGGAAGAGGGCATTATCAGCTGCTAGTGAGCTATCTCCCTCACTACTAGTGCCTTCTCCTCGGAGCCGTTGCTACTTGTACTATTAATAAAAATTTGAATAGTTAATACATATGACTAATTTTGAGAAACCAAATATACTAATAAAAATATACTTACAACAACGTCTACAGCCTTTTGGCAAGCCCAGTCTCCTTGTTTCAGCTTCTTTGTTCGCTTCATAATCTCAAAACCACTAGGCTCCCTCTACAACTCTTGTTTCTACAAATATGAAATTAGTAACTGCTAATAATTAATTAAATAAATATAGTAATCTCAAATTAGATAAAGTAAAATTAAATCATACTAATCTCTTCCTATGCTCAGCTATAGAGATGGACCTACCAGTGTATGAAGATGCACCCTTA
>JANHAO010022492.1:0-12185 GCA_026873985.1 Saraca asoca
GACTATTCAAGCTTCAAGCACAGGGGTCCTCCTTTCCACCCTTCTACAACAGATGCAAGAAGATAAAGTTAAGGAACACAGCAAACTAATCTAAATGATCTTGAATTAGTCAAGGACATACATATATATCAGAAAAAGCATCTTCAACAAGGAAACAGTAACAATTAAATTGACGCAAAGATTGTGGCAAATTAAAATGATGTTGACCTTTACGAAGCAATTAAAATGATGTTTCAGAAAAATAAAAAGGATACAAACAACCCTTACGAACGCTCGTCACTTTGAAACTGAAACCCTTGCCCAATGAAGTCTTTCGCCAGCGGCAAAGATGTCGATGACGAACGCGAGGGCTAGGATCAAGGTAGACTGGAAGAGAGGACGCGGAGGGAGTGAGGGACGTGGACACGGTGGAGAGAGACCGAGCTAGGATTCAGGTTTCGAGGAAGAGAAAAGAGGATGTGGGGGGGAGACCAAGAGTGAGTGACGTCGGTGACGAACGCGAGGGCTAGGCTCGGGGAAGACTGGAAGAGAGGACGCGAAGGGAGTGAGGGACGCCAACGCGGTGGAGAGAGACCGAGCGACAGCGCTCTGTTAGGGCTAGATTTGGGTTTCGGGGAAGAGAAGAGAGGACGCGGGGGGTGAGAGACCGACTGGAGAGTGACTAAGTGAGTGTTTAGTTTAGGCCCTTTAGGGTAGGCGGGGAATTTATGAGAATACCCTTGGCCTGATAAATGAGTTTCAGGGGTATTTTCATCTTTTCACAAATTGGGGTGGGGACCGGGGCTGAGATTACTCTCCCCGACCCGAACCCTGAAATTTTTTTGGGCCATTTTTTCCCCCCGAACAGTGCACCCGATTCCCGCCCCGAATGGGGATTCCCCGGTGGAGCCCCGCCCAACCCCACCCCATTGCTAACCCTAAAATGATCATAAGGGTCACTTTTCCTGTCATATGGCGGGATGGTCAGGACTTTGAAGCGGCAGGGAAGAGATTCTACTTCAATTTCCCTAGATAATGGAGTCCTCTCCTCGTAACGGCCCGATTGATCTTGGGTTGAGGGGCACTTTTCTAACTTTCGCACCCTCTGCATCAGTTCTTCAATCATTTGGTCTTAGCCTTCAGATCGTTGGGTTTTGCCATTATCGCGACCCATCCTCGAGCCTTCGGTGCAGTGTAAGCTCTCAGCTTGTTGGTCTTCTTTGCGTTTACGGGCTTGTTGTCTGCTCGTTTCAAGTTACGAGTTAGAGGAAAGATCTAAACTAACCCTCTGGGTTCCTTCCTCAGCTGGTTATTGTCTTCGTGCTGGAGTCTCTACCTACGACTGTCAGGCTGCTTCTGCAACGATGGGAGCCTCGCCTTGTTCTCGGGCCTTTTGGGCACAAGTATGATCTAACGCCTTGACAGCATCAGTGAGTCTTTTCACCGTACCCTCGAGTGCTTTGTGGCGTTGGCATAGGGCCCGCACGCCATCGGCCTCTGGGAGGGCGGAAGAGGCACTCGCCAGGACTGGCCATTCTTCTTCAAGCACATCTCATCGACGTTCTTTGTGATCGCCTAGCTGGTTGGTTGCAATGCCTGAATTTCTGGTTACTCTTCCCCTTGCCATCGCGCTTGACCAATGAAAGATGTGAGAGTAGTTTGGCCCTACTGGGCGTGCCAAAATATTGACAGTCAATTTTGGTAATCGATTAACTAAAAGTTCTAATAACCAAACTGTTATATAATTAAGTGAAAGAATGACAAGTGAGAAGAAGACTCAAAGGTGTCGAAGAAAGAAATCGGGAAGAAGATTTTTATCGTGGTTTGGCCAAAGTCTGGATGACCCCTACGTCCACGATAGTTGTATTTACTTATTCAAACTTCTGGTTACACATACAAGAAAAGTATCTTAACAAGGTTCCTTAGTCTCCCTTTTATTTCCATTCCTCTCTCATATTTATATTGGGAGGGTTTACAATTCGTAACTTGTTAACGTGAGATTATGATTACATCCGTGCTACTCATTAAATGTTAGATGCTAAGCAATAAATATTGGGCAAATCATTGTCGAACTTTGGGGGTTGCTTTGTGAGTTGGTAGAGTGTTTAGGCTGTGCCTGTCAGATGGTAGCTGTCTCCTCTGTTATAAAGGAGAGCTCGCTGTTGTCTTCATCAGTCAGGGTCCACGAACTTGCATCATGCGATCTTCCGCACGATCCTCAGCAACTTCATTTTGTATTGGACCATGCCTTTCTAACTTGACTCCTGACTCCCTGGGTCCCAGTTGATTTTCTTTTGCCCAGTCTGAGGAATATTCATAATAGTGTTTAAGCAGAGTTTCAGTAACATAATGAATATGATATAAAGAAGAAATACCTTTTAATATATATAAGTGTCAAGCATGCTAATTGGCATGCTCTTGGAGAATGAAATGCAATCAAGTGTGTTGCGTATCAGTAACATTAATGAAATTTCCATTAGGCAATTGTTATAATCATATTGTTCATGTATGTTTGAATTATGTCTTTTGTTATATGTTGATTGAGCGTTTGATTCGCTAAGTTTTTTAGCCAAGTCCTATGAATAGACTAATCGATTAGACGTAACAAGTCATTGGTCTAAATCTGAGCCTACTTGTCGTCATCACTTCCTTAACCGATCTTAATCAATAGATTGAGATCGATCGTCTGGGAATTATAAATTATTTTAGGTCATGTCAAGTATATATGTATTTAATGAAATTAATTTTATCATTTTTAAAAATAAGAAAAAATAACGGAAATAAATTGCTATATACGCTTTTTGGAGCCATATATATACTCTTCACGTTTGCCTATTAAATGAAAAAAATGTCATATCATTGTTTATAAATTCAAAAAAAAAACTCTAAAACTTCTAGAAATATTATAATGTATATTATCTTCATTTATATGGTTTTAAATTACACGCCATAAATGTAAGAATTTTCCATATAGATATTAATTAATTAATTAAATTAGCTTTGTGACATTGACGGGAGGATTGAGTTGGAAATTTCCATTTATGAGTTAACTTCAACAAATTGTGTTGCGTGTCCCTAGGCAGATCAGTACTTGCAACAATTGAAATACTTGTAAAAATCAGATTGTCGGCAGTACCATATCTTGTTTGCATCTCGCATTGATTATAAATAATCATAATCAATATAAAAGTGCGAATCAAATTTAAACCAAAAAGAAAAAAAAAAGTAATGTAACATCTGCTTGATTTGTGTCCTCTGAATTAAAATAATAATACTCAAGGTAAGAGTATGTGAATTAAGCATATAAAGAATAATAATATTTTCATTTATATCCATTTACATTAATTATAAATAATAATCATTAATATAAAAATATACAAATTAATCATCAAATAAATAAATATAAAACTAAATTTTTTATAATTATAAACTAAAAAATAAATTATTTACATCAATTCCTAAGCACAGTTATGTACATATAAATAAAATAAAAGCCTCCAGTCAGATGCTACTTGAGATTATGGGATATGGGGGCACATAATATCTTATCTCTAGCAGACTAGCAGTCGTCACTCAATCTCTAAAAAGGTTAAAAGCTGCCTTTTAATTTTAAAAAATTAGATTTAATGTCCAATTGATGAGATGCTGCACACATTACTATAATAAGATTTTATAGTTTTAAATAAGATATGATTTCTCTTTATTCAAGAAAGGTTCATTTCTTTATTTTTTTTATAAAAAAAAATCTTAGTCACATTATCTTATAGTTTTAAATTGAATTCATTACTTTCCTCTCCTTTAAATTATCTTATATCTTATTTCTTCCTGTTGTACCTATCTTATCTTGACTTACTCTCACATTATGTTTGATAAGAAATAGAATCGTATAAATTTATACAAAATTTAATGGATGCGAGGAAAACGTTCCCCACTTGAATTATTGATATTGTTTAAAAAGACAAACTACCTTTCTCTTGATTAGAACACCAATGGAAAACAATAGTAATAATTGTTATAATAATCTCATTATGATTGTGATTGCTTCACACTTTCTTGGGTTATAAATTTTGATAAATTAAACATCAATCCTTAAACAAATATTTTAAATCACAATAAAATTGTAACAAAATTTTCTTCATGGTGTTAATTTTGCATCCATAATAATCTGTAATAATACACATAATTATTGTTTATCTTTCAAATTACGCATGTAATTTTAGTGCAACAAGTGTTATATGAACATTGTTAAATTCACATCCCATTTAAAAGTCAGTACAACCACAACTCTTAATAAAGGTTTGCAGAATCCGTTATGGATCCTCATCCTACTTTTTGCCATGTTATAATATGATTATTTATAGATTTAGATTCTCTTATTTTAATTTTGATATTTTTCTGTTGTATTAAAAATATATAGATATAATATTTTTATGAGTTTTATTATACATAACAAAAGATTTTAACTTTATTGTCACATAAAAATTATATATATATTTAACTTGACAAAAAATAATTAAAAAAACTAAATTCATCTATATTAAGCCTCGACCCTAAACTACAAGGGTATGGCATTAGGAATGATACACTTCCTAATTTTTTCCATTCTACATTTGGCACTTTTAAAATGGGTCGCTTGAAGTCAGATCTACCCATTCCCTTTATGTGTAATATATAATATTCCTATTTCTTAAATCTTAAGTGCTAATACACATATTTCTTTTACCATAATTCCTCCCTATCATGTAGAAAAAAAATACATATTTATTCTAATAATATATATAATTTATATTCAATGTCCATAATTAACACCTACTTAATTATAATTTTGATCCCTCTAAAATATAAATAGATCATATTTTATCTTCTTTTAATACAATATTCTATTTTAATTTTTTGATTTAATAAAAATCAAATTATATTTAGTTCATATTAGTTACTTCAGTTAAATTGAAAATTGAGAATCTTGATTCAACAAATAAAGCTCTAATGATACCTCTAAAGAAAAATTAATTGGTTATGTGATGTTAATGATTAAATTAAAGTATTTTTTTTTGTCTTAAATGAGTTATATAATCTATACACATTTTTTTAATGTAACAAAGTTGGTTTAATTGATTTTTCTCGTGATAATTTTCATCTTATAATTTTGTTGAAGATATATGTGTCAACTATAATTTTGTATCTTAAATTGGACAAAAATAATTAATTTTGACATAATTTTATTTAATTTATATATTAAAAATATCAAAATATAATATTTATTTAAAAAAGATCAAACACAATTAATTTGTATATTAAAAAAATGAAAATTGTAATCAAGCCTAATATATATTTAGCTTCCAATGAATTAAAAAGACATATTGTGCAAATAAATGTCTAAATATCCTCTTAAAACAAAAAAAAAAATCAATAATAAAGGATTTAATCAATGATAATCGACTCTCATAACGCATTATCTAATTTTGAAACCAGATGTAATAACACACCGTACAAGTCTATCGTCTGAAACATATGAATGCCCTTTTTTTTTTTGGTAATATGTCTTCCAAAAAACAACATACTTACTTGTTTCTTTCTTCTTTCTCCTTTTCTACTCAATTTTATGGTTGAATTTAAATTCAATTATTGAATTGAACGCAACTTCCATACGCATTCTGATAATTCAATTACTAGACGCAATATTATTAGTTGAGAGTTGGACTTTATAGTAGGAAGGTTGTTATCTGAAATGATTACACTAATTAATGATGTAATTAAGGTGAAGAAATGTGGGTGTTTTGGAAATTGGAATGCACACATTTAACGGAAAAATATTCAAAAGAAAAAAAAGATTGGGATTATTGAATTTGATGAATTTTAATGCATTTTATGGAGATGAATTTTCCTTATATTGTATAAATTTGTTTCAAATAATTGTTGCATTATGTTTTCACAAATTTTCATATTGTAACATGACTATTATTAATACTATCAAATTTTGACACCAAAAAAATTCACAAGTCAACGAATACTCTTAATTAAGTGAAGGATAAAATTAATTTCAAATTTATGTATAATATAATATTTTTATTTTAATTTTTCAAAATTAAAGGAGTGAAAAGTAGCCACTCTAAAATTGGAGTAATTTCTTTTTTTTTTGGTATTTTACCTACTTTTTAATGTATGGTTAATTTTGATTCATGTAATCAAATTTAGGGCATGTGTGTTCAGCCATTATATAATGAAAGTGTAGTTTCAATCAATATTCATTATCTGGGTTGAACTATTTATTTATTTGGCATAAAAACAAAAAAATTCTTACTTTTGAAAAAAATGAAAATTTCAAGCACACACAGAGTCTAATGGATCCAATGGGCTTCATATTACTTTTCATGGACATGTTGGAATGCTTAGTCTTAAGCCTCTCTGGATTTTGGCCTATTTTAGTTAGAACACTTAACCAATTTTTTTGGCCCACTTAGCCTACTTTAAACCAAACATGCCCCATCACCACAAGACAGTGATGGTATGAATGGTAAGGAAACTTTTCTAGCAGCATCGAAAATTTTAATATTGCCAATTGTTATTTTTCGACAAATGAAATACTATTTTCTTAATTTTAGCATGCATTTATTTATAATATCAAAATATTAGATTAATTATAATACAATAGATAACCATATTAAAATTTTAGTATTACAATACAATTAAAAAATTTTCTAATGTCAAAAAGCACATTTGATAAGTTTTGTCCACTTCATGGGCATTGTTTAAGGCATATCCTCCGGGCACAAAGCATATCCTTATAAATCAAATAACATTGAAAGTATTTACAAAAAAAAAAAATCACTGAAAGTGATGACAGAGTTGCTCCCTACCATTTATTTAAGGTTAAATTATTCTTTCGGTTGTTATTCATTCGTTCCATTTTTAATTAAAAACTTTCAATCTTTTTTTATTAAATTTCATTAGTAGTAAACATAGATAATATTTTATTGACATAATTTAAGAATTGTTAATATAGAATTTATTTACCATTTTTAATATGAGTTTCACGTGTGAAAAAAGTTAACTTTTAATTTTCTAATTTGATTAAACAGTTCTTTTTCATATTTTAAAAATATTTGGTATACTAATTTTTTAGAAAAAAAATTCTCTTTTGAGAAACTAGTCAAAGTAATGTATAACTTATTGGAAGAGAGTTTTGAATTATTTTTTCCTAATTTTCCCTCTTCTTTTCTTCTTTTGATGAACTAAGAATTTATCTCCTAATTAATTAAAAATCTCATTTTCAATGCTTTTTTCTAATATTACTGTTGATAGTCGATTTTAGTAATTCATCAACCAATGGTTTTGGAGGCCAAGCTACTATTTGAGACATAAAAATATAGAGAAAGTGAGAGCAAGGGGAAGAAGAATAAAAAAAACACACAAGATTTTATCGTCGTTCGACTAAAGTTAGTATGGCCCCTACATCCACGGTAATTATATTTACTTTGAAGTTGTCTCTCTGCTTAGAGTTATAATGCTTACAATTTTTTATTTAGTTTAGCAGGGTTGCTGCATGTATTTCTCTATATATGTTACAATGGACTTCCCACCTATTTATAGGAGCCATGAAGGTTACAAGATGTAATTTATCATCGTAAAGCTATGATTACAACTGCATTAGGTAATAAATGCTTGGCGTTAGTTAATAAATACGGGACAAATTATTGTCGGACTTTGAAGGTTGATTTGCAAGTTAGAAGAGTGTTCAGATTGTCTATCAAACATTTGTTATTCCCAATTACATCAAGGGGAGCTCACTATAGTCTTTGCCTGTTAGAGGTTTCGAGTTCGCGCTACACAACCTGCTATTTGGCTTCAACGACCTTACTTCAGATAGGGCCGCACTTTTTGTCCTGATTCGGTTCGTTGGGCCTTTACTAGTCCATTCTATTCGGTCCATAAAATGCCCATAACAATTATAATATTTTTATTTTTTTTTTACAAAATTAAAGAAGACAAAAAATCTTGCATATCATTGCATATTTAATCTATGTTAATTAATTTAATATAAATAAATATATGATGTAATAAAATATAATTAATAAAATTTTAAATAAGTTTTATTTTAAATATTTTAATTACATCAATTTACTTTAATCTCAAAACAAATATTAATTAGCTTACTTAACATATTATCTAATGATATTATTATTTTTATGTTATTTTATATTTATAAGATAATTTAAGAGATAGTTTTATCAAATAATTTTAATTCAATCAATTAGCTTAATAGGTTTTAACAAACAGCTAATAAATGTAAAAAAATGAACAATTAACTTATCAACTATTTATGTTAAATAGGTTGCTTTTTTACTTCATCGAGCGTATCATGAATATAGATTTTCTATAATTTAATTTAAAATATTTGATATTCATTATTAAAATATTTCTACAAAATTAGACATTTGCTCAATGATAAAAATTCCTTGAAGCTTCTCCTTTTGCGAAGATGGTGGATGACAAGACGTGGAATTCTTAATTCCGTGCAGATAACCTCAAATAAAGCAAGTTATGAATCAAAAAGTTGTGATAGATAAAATAGGGATATTATCATTTTACTCCCTGAGGTTTGGGATATTGTCAAATTCTCCCTTGATGTTTCTTAAAACATTAAAATACCCCCTGACCTGTATCAAAATACCCCCTTAACCTGTATCATTTTACCCCCTTCAGGGGATATTTTGATGTTTTAAGAAACATCAAGGGGGAATTTGACAATATCCCAAGTCTTAGGAGGTAAAATGATAATATCCCAGATAAAATAATATAACCGATAACTGCCGTAGTTGTCTTTCGGCAATGCGCAACCGATTGCCACAAGCTTCAGCTGCATACTATATTATTTTATTTATTTATTTATGTATTTATTATTATTATTATATAATAAAACTTGCGTTCTCCTATGATATTTTGTTTTCTTCTAACCAACTATCTTTAGTTATTATTTTTTTATGTTATAAGGCTATTTAGTCGGTGAACTTCATTTTCACTCTCAATCAATTTTTTTTTTGACAATTTCAAGACTTCAAAACTAGTTTTCTTGAAGAATTTAGATTACAAGTGCATCACGTATTTAATTTCCCAAACTCTTATTTATTTATATTCGTGTTGTTATAATATAAGTTACTTATTTGTTAACCTTCTCTGTTTAGATTATGACAATTTATAAGAAAAAGTATGCATTAAAAGAATAAAAAGATTAAGATAATGAATAAATTCTAATATGGACCAATCTACATAAATTATGTAAAGTAAGATATTGCTTAATTATTATAAATAAAATAGTTCTGCATAAATTATAACATTTTCTCTCAACACAAAAAATAATATTTTTAACATGAGTGTGCAAGAGAATGTTGCTAAATAAATTTTAGAAAAATTTATAATATTATTTTATTTATCAACACCTTCACAAACTAATATGTGCTGAAAAATATAATAATTCTTAATTAATTAGATAATTGTTTTACTATATAGACTTCGGAGAAATAATTATTACTTAAACTTATTAATAATGTCTCATTATACTAATCAAATATGGACATAGTTATTCAAACTTGATAAATTTTTATGTGAAATTTTAGAATATAATATTAGTATAAAAATTAAATTGAGAGGAACGAGCATATAATAAACCGCGGGCCACTGATTTCAGTATTTTGATTCTGGTAAAACATCGGAATAATAATTCAAGGTATTTATTTTTTGAAATCTAAATCTAAAATTAATCTATTATTTATTATCGGTTTTATGGAGTTGACGAGGAGTTTTAAAGATGAGTGATACAATTTTTATAATTATTTTTATTAATACCACATTTTATTTAATATAAAATCTTATATAAATTAAATTACCCCTTAATTAAATAAGGTACAAATTAATGCTAATAATTAATATTTCTCATTCTATTTTTTGCTAAACAATAAATATGTTTAAAATTGCTTTATAATTTTTAATATGATTAACTTAATTTATTATTAAAATTAAATATGACTATAAATATCTTTTTAGTTTTTATAATCACTTTTATTATTGGGATTACATGAATTATTTTATGATAATTTTTTGAAATCAAAATGACCTTTCACATGCAATAATCTTTATCTTAAACTCATTATTTAACATAATTAAGATAAACTCTTCATTTTGATTTTAAAAAAAATACCATCTATACCACATAAAATACTATACAATTTCTTTATTTTTTAACATAATTCATAATAGGTGTTGACGATGGATTTCGGTTACGCTTAAATCCGATCAACGGAAAGGGTTCTTTCGAGACTCAAGCTATTTCCCGGTTATTGAGACGGTGAGTGACAAGAGACGGCAGGAGGAAAAAAGAGAAAGGTTGAAACACAAAGGTTTGACGTGGTTCGGTTAAATTCGAGCGACACTGGACTCTGTGTCCATGGAAATATTTTATTAATCTGAAGGCGTTTTTACATAACTTTGGCTATGATTTTTGAGCCTCCATGGTTTAGTAGAGTTTTTGCTAATACTTTCTTACATGCCTTTACAATGATTCTAACCCCCCAATTATAAAAGCATAGAGGCATACAAATGGAATTACATAAACTGTACATCCGTTACATCAAATATTAAATGTACAAGACTGTCTAGGATACTATAAACTGGCTTATGCAGGTTACTTTTTGCGTGTGGGGCCCAGTGATTGTATTTTGTAAAATGACAGCATAAGTTGCTTGTTGGCCTTATGCTTGACCTCAGCGAACTTCTAGCTGGGTAAGACTTCGTCCTAGTGAGCTGAAGCTCATGCGCTGAGATTGTTGTTAGTTTGCAACCTTGAGCTAGTTCAGCGAGCTATCTCGAATCTTTAGTGAGCTGGAGTTTCTTGTGCAACGACCTCATGGTTTCGCAAGCTCGTCCCTTTTGCTAGACTTGGGCTTCTATCGGCCCACTTCATAGTGCCAAATTTCCCCTATAACATTAGCCCCCAACTCTCAGTTTGCTTTGCGGACTGGGAGTTGCAATTCTTTCTAGAAAGGTCTTCTTTGGTAGTCAAAGTCTTCAGCGTTCAGTCTGTTGTGTAGTCACTTCAAACTTAAATCTTTCATTTCAATAAAACCAGACCATACTTCTTTCTGAGCATGACTCTCAGCTGTTGGCATGGCAATCCTATTCTTTTCAGACCATTCAATCCAGGGGTAGCTAATTACCTTTTGGGTCTTTTAGTGGACCCGATTGGTCCATATAAAGCTTATGAAGCCCTTTAGGCTTCTCGATGGAGTGTTCCAATGGGTGTCAAAGTTAAGCCCCCCATCTCCCTAATAGCATGGCTTCCAGTGAAGTTTTTGAGGTGTGTATAGCCTACTGTAGAAGATGACAAGACATGAATGGCCTACTACATGTGACTCCCATGGATAGTTCTTTATGCTGGTTGTGGGGAAGTCTTACATAGATCTTGAATTATTTCCTCACGGTTCTACCATGAGCTTCAACCTTGCTAGCCAGACTCTTGACACTTTTTGAATTGCTTTGGGTGTGAGGGCACTGCTGGCTGAGGAAGGATATAAGCATGAGCAATAGAGCTTCTTAGTCTTCTTACTGGTGGAAGTTTGTTTCTTGGTAGCTGGCTTTCTGCTTTCTTGTGGAAACAATAGCTCTAGGTTTTTTTGCTTTTGATCTTATACTTTGAATCTCCTGATATTAACTCATCTCGTTGGATGAGGTTTTAATGAAGTAAACTTCCTTTATAACTCTTGGATCGCTGCATTAGACATTCTACTTGTACGAGTAGCTGTATTGTCACGTCCCAACCTATGGAACGTGACCGACGTAGAAAGTCATCGGTAGAAAACCTCCTACAAGCCTGATAATGCAATTTATATCAAATATTCACATCTTATTATATACATGTTTTAATATTTACAAATAAGTCTATTGAAAATCCGATAGAATCTCCCATGTTTTTCCTACAGCTGGACGCAAGGCCTACATATGCACAAAAAGGGCTACATGCCCAATGTATCTTATACAACATAAATCAAAGACAAATAGTGGCCCAGGTTAAATCATCTCTGTCTTACTGGACAACTAGACAACATACATATAAATACAATGCATCCTATTGATATGAGCTTGTCGAGGCCGTCAAATTAGTAATTTATAAAACCGGATTACTCTACTCTACTCTACTTGTAGCATAGAGCAAC
>JANHAO010022493.1:0-12193 GCA_026873985.1 Saraca asoca
AGAGAATGAGCCATGGAGCTCAAGAGAGAGAAACTCTTGTATAACTGTGTGTACAGTAAGCATTTTCCAGTAATAACACGCTACCGTGGACGTAGCGGTCCGAGGAAGGATTGGCCAAACCACGTTAAAAAACTGTATTATCTGCTGCATATTCTTCTTCTTCTTCCTCTGTTTTTACACCAGGTTGCAGGATAGGAGTCCACTGAATCCTTTCCTATTAGCTGGAATTTGGTCCTCCGTACGAACCAAATTTTGACGTCAACAGATACCAATGCTACAAAGTTTTTAGGAAGTTTTTGTGAACTTCAGGGATTTAATGATTATTAATTTGTTAATGGTGTTTTGCAATTTATTTCTAGTGTATTTGATTTTTTATTTTTTTTACAAACCTATCTTTTTAAAGAAGAAACTCATTTTTGTCCTGTCTATTTTATATATGATCCCCTTTAAAATAAAGCTTGAGATTTTTTAACAAAAAGATTGTTTTCATTTTGTTCAATTTTGATGTAATTCATGCTTAGTTTTAGATTTACAATCTAAACTTTGGAATGATATACTACTCTAAGCAACACTTCTTCATTGCTCAAGATGAAAGTAATGCGTAGAGTAAAAATTTTGTTTTAAGATGCCGTCTATTGGAACTCTTTTTCTTTTTGGGAGCCTTTTTCTCTCTCTTTGTTTTTTAAAAATTTTTTATTGAGTAATATCTAATTATAATTTTTTTATAATGAAACATGCATCTAAAAAATAACTCTAACTTTGCGAATCCATATTTTTGTAATTTTTCAATTTGATAAATATAGCAAAAAAAATTTTGGGGCATATGGCCATAAAATGTAAACCCTGAACAAAATGGAGTGTCTCCAATGAGCAATGTATGACTTGGCTCATTAAAGATGACTGGACTTGTTTATTTAACTAAATGAACCACACTTAGGCCAATACATTGGCCTATACAAAATAGATCTAACCTAGGCCTGATCTATTTGCCTACTATATGATTTTATAATTTTAATTTTAGTATCTTTTCCTCATCTAGTACTCTGAAATTGTAAAATCATATTTTTTTAAGGGGCTTAAGCTTGGTTTGTGATACGTTGTAGAAAATATTTTTAGTATTATTACAGTATTGAGATTTTAATACATTATATCTTGTATTTCAATAAATTAAATATTTTAACATTATAATTAAATAATATTAAAATTTAGAGGTTATTTCCTGACTTATAAAAAAATATAAGAGACAATAATATTAAAATTTTAAATATTATGGTAGGAAGAGAAATATTTTCCAATTATTGTCCAAAATTTTGACCTGACTTAATATATTTCTAAAAACAAAGATAGTGTAAATATAATTATATCAAACTTGCCCTTTAAAAAAAGGGAGAAAGGCACCTACGCCAAAGAAGTGTCCGGTGATTCTTAGATTAATAAATAAAATATGACAAGTTGGTGGGCTTCATTGGTGCTTTTCTTGTTCCTGCAATTTTGATAATTTAGCCTCTCAATGTCTTGTTTGTATCCCAAATTAAAAACACGCGTGATCTTTGCCTTCGTCCTGTCATTAGACTATTGATCTTTTGATCTTTGCATCTTACTTCTTATTAAAATCAACAATTACTTCTTGAATTTAATTTCTTTTCTTTTGGGAGATAACATTTCATAAATTTAAATACTAAATGTAATTTTTATATTCTACATTTTATTCGAATTTCAATTTACTTCCTAATTTTATTTGATTTAATTGTTTCCTAAAAATTTCAAAAGCCATTTAATTGAGAAAAAATATTCTACATGACAAAGTTGATGGCTAATGTAAAATTATAAAATGTAGGCATGCCATTGTTTCAAGAAAACAAAAAGAAGTTCTCTTTCTTGTACACCAAGGACACAAACTTTCTCCATTTTCTTATGGACCATTTTGAGATGCAAGAACTTTTGAATTTCTTTATGATATTGCATTTCTTTCTTCATATTTTTGTACATGTTAATCATAGCTTCTTCTTCTAATATAACAAAGGACCGATAAATGTAGTTATTTCCAATAGGATCATCTTAAATTATTAATGTTTTTGTTAATTAAACTGTCTTAGGGATTGTCCCAATATTTTATCAATTTTGAAAGCTACAGTACAAAATTAAACAGAAAATAGTTACGGGATAAAATTGAAATTTAATAGAAGCTCAAGACAAAAGATACATTTTAGCCTAAATTTAAGCATACATGAGGACTTGTAATAATTTGTCTAATGAAAAATGGGTTCAGGCAATGTAAGCCTAAAATTGGGTCCAAAACTTGAAAGTAGCATCCGTCAACATTGGCTTTTAGACCCACATGATGCTGTGGGTAAAAGAATTTCCCATGGTAATATTCTTTTTTAACTATTTAAATGTATAATGTTATTTTTTGTTCTTGAAATATTTTAAGGAAGACGTTGATTATACAGGCGTCCTCCAATAGGGAAAACGTTGCGGACAAAGACGTTTACCTTGCATCGTACTGCTTTTTATCGGTTGTTTCTTTTTTTTTTTTTTTTATGAAATTAGTAGAGATTGCACCAGTTTTGCAAGTGCCAGTAGAATCAATCTGGTTTTTTTTTTTTTTTTCCTTTACTATATGAGATCATAATCTTATTTAAGTAATTTGCGTACGTACAATTATCACTTGAAAAGGTCAATGACATAATAGTTTCTAAGTTAATCATTTTTCTAACCTTAACATAACCTTTCAATACAAAATTTCATAAATATAAAGTCTTTCTTCGAATTGCATCAAGTAATATATGAATTGTAGATATAAGAAGTTGCATATTATATGTGCTATTATTTTTAAGTAATATCAAACTACACAATAATAATAAATATAAGATTTAATTTTAATAAATATAAAGAAGTTTATATTATCACTTATCATGTGTTGTTATATCATTAACAAAACTTTTAAAACTCTGTACTATTAATAAAAAAATTTTAATTGCTCTAATGTTTTAAGTGATATGCTACAATTAAATTTTCTGATAGTACCAATACTAAATAAAATTTAAATTCATATGAAAAATATATAGATACGTTATTGTTACATATATGTGAATGATAATGAAAATGATAATAAAATATGAGTATACAATTATAAAATATTTTAGTTAATTTAATTTGATACATTGATATTGTAAATAAGTTTTATATGATCTCACATGTACACTGATATTGTAAATAAATTTTATATTATCATTTATTTATGTGTTAGTTCGTCGTAAAAAAGAGTTAAAATATTTTTACTAATGAGAATTCTTAACTACTCTTACTTTTTTTTTTTAATAATATGACACATTCTTGTTCTTACCAATACTATAAAAAGTTTACAACATTAGTAAACTAATTTATTATATTAAATTTGATTCATTGCTAGGTCATTTTTTTATTCAATTTTACTACAAATATTTTACAATATTACTAAATAAAAAAAATATTATATCATTAAATGCAAGAGTAATTAAAATCTTTTTATTAACATTATAAGTATTTTAATAATATTTTAATAGGAGATAGTAAAAAGATGGGCTAATTTTGATACATTTACTGGTATATTCTAAAAATCATTTTCAAAAGTGCAAAACACTTTTATACTATAATGGATTAAAATTAATGAATATAATTGTGTAATAAAAGTTTAAAATATAATTTAATGATTAGTTTAACATTTAAAAGGGAGAACTTTTGATGCCTATAGTTTCCTTTTATGATAAAAAGGAGAAGGTCAAATAAAATGTTTTTTATTATATGTGCGTGTGATGAATTAAGTGAAATCATTCTTTTGTATAAGAGTGAAAAGAGTCAATTGTGACTATCAAATCTTGCATTGATTAAAATATAATTGAAGGTTACATAATCACTTAAAAAAGTCATATAACTTTATATTTTAATTCTAACCATTACCAAGTGATATTCCAATATATATATATATATATATATATATATATATAAAGACTTAGCTTTACAAAACATATATATATATTAAAGAATTAAAATTAAAATTATTTTTTCCAAAAAAATTATTAAGATATTAAAATTAAAAATTATTTATATATTGATTTAATTTTAATTTATTAACAATGTAAATATGTTTTGCACTATCTATTTACATATTGTCATATGATTAAAAAAACTATTAAAATCTACAATAAAAACTTTTAATTTTTTAATTTTTTTTGGGTATTGTGACACATTCTTATTCACAAATAGTGTAAATGTGTGACATCTATCAATGCATACCTAAATTAAGTCAGAACAATTTAATTAATTTTTGTTAGGGAAAAATGATATAAGTTGTAGATTATGAATTAATAAGTTTAGAAGTTATCTATTGAGAATAGTCTTGAGAATAAGAGAGCTCATAAAGAAGTGAGATATGACTTATTAGGAAATTTGTTAGATAAATTAAGTCCATAGGAGATTGGACTAAGAATTTATAGATAAGCTCACATTCATAAACTAAGTCCATATGAGGAGTTGGACTTTATTTTAAGAAATTTCATAGTCTAAAAAAGAATTTTTTTTAAGGGCGGGTCTTCTAAGCAAGGGCCCAAATTTTGATGATCTTATTCTAAAAGAAGAAGAAGGCATCATTCGGCCACCCTAAGGAGCCCAAAATGTGACCGACCTTCCTTTTAAAGAAATCTATTATGAGTGGTTTTTGGTACCACACAAATGGGCTGGCAAAAACCCAACAAGCAAGTATAAATGGAGAAAGTCTAGTTCGCTTGGAGGCCAAAATCACTAATCGCTAGCCATGAGCTTGGAGCAAAGGATGCGAGATGAGTCCAAGGCAGTAACCTCGGCTCACCAAAGACGAGCCCTGGATCGCATAGCCAATGTGTTACCCCGCGCAAGCTTATGTAGCTAGATACAAGCTCGCTATCTCTTATCAAAGGTCAGCAAAGACCTCAAGACAGGAGCTCTAGCTCGTAAAATGTATCATCTTGCCTATCTAAAGGCCCCACTAAGATTGAACATGAGGCAAACATCCACTTAGACGATCTGCAAAAGTGGCTAGAGGGGCCACTCATAGAAAGCAATCTATAGTAGTCGATTTGTGGGAGTCTAAGTTATCATTTACATTTATTATTTGATGTAATAGATTTACAACTTATGCAATTACATTTGTAACCTCCCAACCTCTAGAAATAGGAGGGAGGAAATCATTGTTAAAAAAAAAAGAAAATACCTATGATAACTCTGCAAAATTTACTCCAGAGCAATAATATTACCATGGACATAGGAATCTCAACAGAGGATTTTGGCCGAATCACGTTAAAAAACTCTTTGTTCTTGTTGTTCTTCCTTTGATAATCTCTCAAGTTTGTTCTTCTTATAGTCAATTTGCTATTTAAGGATTGCTAAACTATTCAATTGATTGGAGTTTGGGCCTGACAAAATTCCACCTTTAACATTTTTGGCACTAGAAGGAGATCCTAATCTGCATTCTGATTGATCTCCTACTCAACCACAATGGCTGGAGGAAGAACCACCAGAAGCTCGAGCACTCTAATTATCTAGCCGACAGATGCATCCAATGTTAGTAACATCATTGGTATGCCCCCAATAGGCTATTGTCAACCTGTTATGAACACTTTTGAGACTGGTATGCAAGTATGGCATTAATGTCAGGAGAAACTAGAAAATATGATAGGAGAATTAGCTAAAGCTGTTACAGTGCTAGGACGAGCACAAGTTTAGGATGTGTGAAAGTAAGTTGAAGTCATTACACTTGGAAACAATCACTAGCAGCAAGAAGCTAGGTGTTTGAGTAGAGCCAATTAAGAACATACCTTAGATCACTACTCACAAGAGCACACGTCAGGTTGCTGTTCACGTGACTAGGAAGATAGAAGGAGCCATCGGGCTTCCAGTCAGCGATCTGGTACGTTGTGTCTAATGGTAGAAAAGTTACTTTAGAGGCTAAATCAATTAGAGGAGCACCCTCAAGCTTAAGACAATCGAGGACACTCTGAGAAACATTCTCCCTTCTTGAAGGAAATTGAAACGGAACCTCTCTCATACAGGCTCAAAATTCCCACTATCCCACTGTACAATGGGGATAGTGATTCGTGCAACTACCTAGACATGTTCAACGTCCAGATGGATCTTCAAACAAGTAATCCTCTGATTAAATGCCATGTCTCCCAAGCCACACTGGGAGATATGCCTCGAATGTGGTTTAGGAACCTCCCAACTCACAGCATTAGCAACTGGGAAGAATGCCAAGAAAAATTCTTAGCTAGTATAGGGCACTGAAGAGGTAGCTTGCTCCCCCTTGCCACTTGGCAACGATCTTTCAGCAGAGGAATGAGTCGTTGAAAGATTACATCGCCCGATTTAGGTACAAGGTCGACAACGTTGAGAGTCCATCTAACAAGAGCATCTTGACGACAATCTTAGCAAGGCTTCAGAAGGATGGCAAGCTGTATAAAAGTATATATAAATCCCTAGTGGTAGATTTAGGTAAATTTTATGAATGAGCTACCAAGCAAATTAGATGGGAGGAAGCCTTTGGCTAGAACAACCTTGATCAAAAAAGCAAGTCAGGGGGCTTCAATCAGAGCAAGAAGAAGAATAACTTTGATAATGGAAACAATGGCAATAGGAATGGCTCTGATGGCTAGCCTGAAAAAAAAAGTTAGAAATGAGCGCCCCCAGCATCAAGGCTGCTATGACCACTATAGTGTCCTGTTTGACACTCAAGATATGATATATATATAACAGAAAGGGATAGAGAGGACTTTGAGAGGCCCAACCTTTTAAAGGTTCCCTACAGGTGAAGGGACAAAGATGAATTTTGTGCCTATCACAACCAGGTTAGGCTGAAACTTCAAGTTGTCGGGAGCTCAGGGATGCAATTGAGAGCTTGATTAAGAGAGGTCACTTACGAGATTACATGGTGCAACCTATAGGGCAGCAATCCCAACAAGGGGATCTCGATTAAGGACAAGCCTCCATGATGAGAACCATTTTGTAATGATGTTTTGAAGCTAGTACCTAAGTTTTCCTCTTTGCCTCTATTGAAAAAAGCCTTGGTATGCCATTAGTACTACCTTAGAGTGATTTATTGCTTACACGTATGCAATCTATTCTTTGCCATTGAGCACGTACAACCTTTTGAGTGTGCATACAACTAACTTCCTTAAGCATCATGTGTATACTTCTTGCCAACTGTGACCTTCGGTCTATTTAAGGCGCTATGATGCTAAAAATATCCACAGACTTGTTGCCAATTGTGACCTTTGATCCAGTCAAGGCACTGTGGTGCTAAAAATATCCATAGACTCTTTGCCAACTGTGACCTTTGGTCCAATTGAGGCACTGTGGTGCTAAAAATATCCACAGACTGTTTGCCAACTGCGACTTTTGGTCCAGTTGAGGCATTGTGGCTCTAAAAATATCCACAAACTAGTTGCCAACTATGACCTTCAATCCAGTTGAGGCTTTGTGGTACTAAAAATATCCACATACTTATTGCCAACTGTGACCTTCGGTCTAGTTGAGGCACCGTGGCACTAAAAATATCCACAGATTTCTTGCCAACCATGACTTCCAGTCCAGTTGAAGCACAACTCACATGTGATTTATTGTTCATAGCTCGCATATGATCTAATACTCAAGCACAGCTCTCATGTGACCTATTGCTCATAGCTCTCATGTGATTTATTACTTGTAGCTCTCATGCTACCTCTTAGAGCATTCAACTTAAGCTTGCTAAGGAGTGGCATTCAGATTACAATCACCAGCTTTTGCCAGGAAGATTCAGTTCCCAATCTGTAGAACAAATTGAGAGCTAGAGGGCTTATGTTGTGAGTGGTTTTTGGTACCACACAAATGGGTAGGCAAAAAACTAACAAGCAAGTCCAGATGGAAAAAGCCCAACTCACTCAGAGGCTAAAATCCCTGATCGCTAGCTGTGAGCTAGAGTAAAGGATGTCAGATGAGTCCAAGGTAGTAACCTCGACTCGCCAGAGACAAGCCCCAGATCACATAACCAATATGTTTGCCCCATACAAGCTCGGGTCACTAGATACGAGCTCACAATCTCCTATCAAAGTTCAACAAAAACCCTGAGATAGGAGCTCCAGCTCATAGAAGGTATCATCTTACCCATCTAAAGGCCCAGTTGAGATTGAATGTGAGGTAAGCATCCACTTAGATGACCTACATAAGCAGCCAGAAGGGCCCACCCATAGAAAGCAATTTGCAGTAGCCAATTTGTAGGAGTCTAAGTTGTCATTTACATTTATTATTTGATGTAATAGATTTATAACTTGTGTATTACATTTGTAACCTCCCAACCTCTATACATAGGAAGGAGGGGATCATTGTAAAAAAAGAAAATACCTATAGTAACTCTGTAAAATTTTCTCCAGAGCAATAACATTATCATGGACACAGGAATCCCAACAAAAGATTTTGGCCAAACCATGTTAAAAAACTCTTTGTTCTTACTGTTCTTCATCTAATAATCTCTCAAGTTTCTTCTTCTTATAATTAGTTTATAGTTTGAGGATTGTTGAACTATTTAGTTAACTGATGTTTGGGCCTGACCAAATTCCACTGTCAACAAAATCCAAAGACCTTTTGGCTAGGTAAGTGCAAAAGGGTCTAAAGTGAGGTCAAAATGTAGGTAAAGTTGACAGATGATAATTTAAAGGGTATGATCCCTTTCTAGAACACCCACACAGCGAGTAAAGGGAGTTTTGGGGATTTAGGAAGACAATATAAGTATACTAACATTATTTTAAAGGAATGGAACTTTCCATTCTTTTTGTTTGACTAAATAAAGTAAGAAAATAATAAAATTAGTACTTTTAGTAAATATGAGTTAGAAGAATAAATAGATGTAAAATTTATACTGTGTATAGAAGGGTCAATATATTTTAGAATTACTAATAAAGCTAGTATTTACTAGGCAATTTATTTTATTTCAATTAAATCTTATCTACCCACTCTTTCCAAAAAGTAAACAAACTAATGAGTAGGGAAACTAAAAACTTAGGATTGAACTAAAAATGTAATTAAAAGGAAGGAAAAAGACAAGTGCCCTTTTCCATCCTAAAGGGATTGCCATTTTGATTAAGGGAAGAGTTAGAGTAGTTGGGAAAGGTCTAGAAAAAATAGGACTTAACAATTAATAAAAAGATTCAAATTTAATTAAGGGATATGTGCATTTAAGAGAGTCACATACTATTGGAGTACAAAATTTTTCTTAAAGTCATTTCATTAATCTAGGCAATCATTACACTTATTTAATCAAATACAAACAAATGAGCACACTCCTCTCTTCCTCCTCAAAGCTCACAATCACTCCCTCACTCACCTCTCAATGTTTTTTTTCATTTTACACCTAGTCCTAGCCAAACCATTCCCTCCCCTTCACACGTTCCATTTTCATCCACTTTCATCACTTAAAGCTCTAAACCAAAACCTCTACTTCTCCTCCTCCTATCCTTAAGTCCTCATCTTGCATCAAGGTTTAAGGATTTCTTTCACTTCCAAGCTTCCATGAGGTAACATTTTCCCTGCACTTTTCCTTTTTTCTTAAGAACAAACTAGGTTTGGAAAATGAAAGAGTATTTTGAGCTTTTGGTGTGGATAAAGATCTCTTTGATCTAACCATGAGTTCATTTACACAAACACCTTACAAAACCAAGATGGGTTGAAAAATTCCATCTTGATCTTGTAGGGATGAGTTCTAGTTTCAAGGGAAAAGGAGGAAGAAATTGTCTCAAAAATTTCTTCTAACACTAATATGGAATATTCAAGGAAAGATAACTTAATTTTTGATGGTTTTAGGTGAAAAATCTTGTCTATCTTCATGAAAGAGTGAGTGTGCTCTCTATCCTCTCTTTGATGTGTTTTAGTTGGAAATATTTGCTTAAAATCATGTATTTGCTAGTTTATGACTCTATAATAATCTATGCTTGAATATAATGTGGTTTGTTGTGTGAACAAGAAAAAGAAAATGACTTCTTTGGTGGAGTGAAGCTCATGACCAAAAAGGATCCAAAAGTCTTCCAAGATGGATTTTTGTCTAGCTTGTTTCATATGTTATTTAGTGCATAAACTTGAAGCTTCTTTATGGATTTTAGGAGAAAGCCTAAGATCTGTAAGAGCTAAAGTAGTTAGTATTTACTTTGTGTGTGTTGAATGGTGATTAGTTGAATTTGGAAACTTATATGAACAAGAAGCAAAACAAAAAAAAAAGAAAAAGAAAAAAAGAGACAAGAAGGATGGTATGGGCTACAATCACCTAAGGAGTCTAAGGGAAAGATTCCCTTGATTTTCTTCCAAGAAAGCCATGGCTATTATGGTGGCCCACTCTCTACATTGTCACAAAAATGGCCCAAAAAAGGCTAAGCACCTCACATGGGTTCATGCCTTCCAAAGGGGTAGAAATTTCTAAAAATTTAAGTAAAGATAATAATTTGATATAATATTTGAAATAAGGTGTTGAAAACTAAAAACTAAGAAATGATCCCAAAAGAGGAAGCTTGTAAATAAATAAAATGGGATTGCTAAGAATGATATTTCTTCACTTATTTTTTGTTGGACCTTAGAAAAATCTTCGTCCCAAATGGCCATATGACATCTTATAACTTGCTAAGCCTAAATGGGCCCAATAAAATGTGATGGGGGAGATTAAAGCTTAGTGCCTTGTTAGGAGAAAGTGATAAGGATGCAGGAAGGGAAAGGCTAGAGAAGAAAGGGATAAGGATTAAGGGAGAAAAAAGGTGGAACCATTATACCATTCTACCAATTTCTATTTAATTAATGATTTATAAATGGTAAGTTTCCTTACAAATGTGTTTAATAAGATTTATATGGTTCTAATGAATAAATAAATCTGAAATTATGAAAGGTTATGAACTTGTAAATGCTTGTTTTTAAGTTATCTATTTCTGACTTAAACCCACTAAAGTGGGCATTAGATAGCCTTTTACTAAATATTCACTCTAGTTTTTTACTCTTTTTTTTTTAAGATGCTGCAAAGAATACTCCTAGTCCCCAGCAAGATGGATCTGCTGGTAGTTTCCAATGATTGTTGGTGGGAGAACTTTAAGACCACCCATAGGAATTTTAGGGTGCAGTTTCATTATGCGTTGATGGCAAATAAGTATAGACTATAACTCTTATATCAAGATGAGGTGATTCACATTGGAGGCCCCACATCACCCTTTTTGAGCCTCAAATATGATAATATATATAATCTAAGTTTGTCACCTCACCTAGGATTTGACTTACCTTACGTCTTTGCTACTTCTCACTATCCTATTCCATGATGATGATGTATAAAGGACTATGAAATTGCTTTTATTTCAACAAGTGCAACTAACTTGGTGAAAAGACTAGATATGTAGTAAAAATAAAATGTGGGCAACTTCATGAAATCCATAATTAAAGATACATTAATGGATTATAAGTAACAATTAGATGCAATAGAATTGTGGAGGTATCGATTTGGTATCTTCATGCTACTCACGATCAAAGATGAAATGGGTCATGACAAAATGATAGTAGATCAAATTTAACTCCACATATATATACATATCATTCAAAAAAGTAAAAGTAACTAAGTACTCACGTGTAGAGTGATGCTTATTTATTTAATAAATGAATGGGTTTGAGTTTGAACTTCCTTAATAAACAAGCTTGAAATTGATTTCAAGCTCAACTTATTTAGCTTTTTTAACTCACTCTTTTTTACAAAAAATAAATAAATTAAATCAAAATGTAAATAATATTTATTGATAGCATAAAAAAAATGTTAGAAATTTTCATGTGAACTTCCATCTTTTAGAATATTTTATAAAATCTTAATTACATAAATGTAAAATTAATTATTATAATTAGCCTAATTTGAAAATGATAATATTGTGGGGCTAAATATGATACTTAGGCTAAAAGTGGTCACTAGTTATGCAAGCCATATAATTAAGCTATCTTGTGATGGATCAGTTTAACCCAGTCAAGTTAATATATACAAGGTGTTGGTGTATGCCCTAGAAGCCAATCATGGGATGATTGTTTTTTGAATACATTGTATTACGTTTTAATTGTAATTCAATTATTATATTTTTTGTTATATTTGCATAATATAAATAAATATGATAATTATCCCTAGAATAATTTGTTATTCTTAAAA
>JANHAO010022494.1:0-12191 GCA_026873985.1 Saraca asoca
TATTATCCAAATCCACAGACCGCTTAGTCATAGATGCAATAGAGCCCAATCAAATTAACTCTAGGGCACCTATATTCAACTAACATCATTGGCATCAACGTGGGTGTGTCTGTGCTTTAATCATGTCCTACTTGTGTGTTTGACTTTTGTTGTTCTAGGTTATTTCCTTGTAAGGAAGTTTTGCCATGTCTAACTTATATTTAATAGGTGGGTGAAGGTGAAAAGCTTGTGCGCACTCTCATCATGGTTGCTATATCTAGACAACCATCTATGATTTTTATTGATGAGGTATAATTCTTATAAAGCAGAGAAATCTCCCCGAAAATGAATAAATAAATAAATATCCAAACAACCATCTGAGAACATTGTTTAATAACTTTGCAAATAGGCTTATGTTATCTCAAGGATATTCATTTGGCACTTGGTGTTCACAGATTTATGGTAAATGATCTTTGTTTGACTACAATTATTTTAGGTTTAGATAATTTAATGGTTCATTCTCAATAATAGTTTTGCTTGGAAAGAGGGGGGAATCATGTGTCTAGAGATTAGGTGTTGATTTGCTTACAAAGAGAGAAGACAAAGTTAAGTGTGTTGCATATTTTCTATGTTTACATCAAAGCTGTGATTAATCTATATAATACTGTAATTATTCTTTATTTTACAATTGAGAATAGATTGATAGTATTATGTCAACAAGGCCGGCTAATGAAAATGAAGCAAGCAGATGGTTAAAATCTGAATTTCTTATCCAGTTTGATGGGGTGACCTCCAATCTTGATGATATTGTAATTGTCATTGGTAAGTTTCAAATCTGATAATACTTTCCATATTCATTTGAGTCAGTTACCCGGTCTTGTTCTCTGATGTGGTTGATAGAGTTCAAATCTATTGATAGTTTATAGAATGTAATATTTAGCATAAGACTACCTTTTTGGTTTCTTTGCATTGAACTATTTAAGGTGAACAAATTATCATGATTCTTAAATTGCAACCTTTGTTGCTCCTGCTATTTGCTCCCCTTTGGGAAATACCTATGATGGAATAAAATGCAAAGCTTGTGGTTGTGAACATTGAAATATAAGGGTATCAGAACTTGCTAACTTAAAATTTCTGAAAATTGTTGCATAAATGTAATATATTTATAGTCACTAAAATTATAGGTGGGCTCTGGGGCCATTTCTCAATGACCACTATCTACTGTGTTTGGCATATTATGGAACCAATTATGCTGTGACAATCTCCCCTTCCTTTCTCTTCCCCTTTTTGTCTATTGATAATTTAGTTGCATTATTTCACAAAAATATTGATTTCTTAATTTGTTTGCTTGTGGCATCTGTATGTAAAGAATTAAAAATTCAAATTCAGATGTGGCATCGCCTGATTATCAGATTATATCCTTTTTTTATTGAAAAAAAAATTATGATACCAATCTCTGTAGCCTGTGTCATGCCAAAGAGTTTTAATATTTTCTTACTCTTCTCAAATTTAGGTGCTACTAATAAGCCCCAAGAATTAGATGATGCAGTTCTTAGAAGACTAGAATCAATAAGGATAGGCGAAGAGTTGAACATGGAGGAAGGATTTGAAGAGAGAAGAATGATGCTGGGAACTGAAAACTATTAACAACCAAGAGCAAATTATTATTTAGGTAGAATGTGATTTAGATTTCTTGCATTGTTATTTAGAATATTATGAATTTGTTGAGGGGATTTATTTAGGTAAAATTGTATTTTGAGATTAAAACAATAGACACTCAATTATATCCAACACTTTATTTTTTTAATGAAATAAATGTCTTAATTATTTTTTTAATGAAATGAATGTTTTAATTTTTCTTTTTCAAAAGCGTTGCCTATGATTAGTAATAATGTGAAAGCATTACCTATATCTTGAAAATTGTTGCCTATGATCAATTGGTAATGATTTTTACATGTTGCTTTTAATATAATTGACAACACTTTTTAACCGTTGCTTATTCTAGTGTTATGATCAATTGGCAATGATTTTTATATGTTGTCTATAATATAATTGGTAACAATAGGCAATGATTTTTTTATCTGTTATTAATCGTTGCTTATTCTAACAACGGTGAGAAACCGTTGTCAAATAAAAATAAAAAAAATCATTGCCTATAACTAAACAATAGGCAACGATTTTTTCTGCAATTGCCAGAAACTCTAGAAAAATCTTTATTTAAAAAAATAAGCAACGCTTGATAAAAGCATGATAAAAAATTGTTGCTTATTCTTATAGGCAACAGTTTTCATACTTTAAGCAACAATTTTTTACCATTGTCAAAAGTTAAAAATGTTATATTATGCACACATGCATAAGCTTTTGTTACACTAATGCTCAACATGTTTAAGATAAATTTGGTAAAATCTAAACATCTCAATCATCATGTTCCGCTACTATTCCATTGACCTTTGATCAAGTTTAAGATAAGTTTCATTAGAAATCGATCTAATTTTAAAAACTATTAATTTTCTATTTTGTAAACTCAGCTCACATTTGACAAAAACTTAGTTAATGATGAAATGATAATATTTACACGATATATCAAAATCTTGGATAAGAATAAGCTTATTCATGATACTATATTGACGCTTAAGTAGGCATGGTCTTTATTAATTAAACCTTTGCTTGTTTCGAAGAGATATTGCTATTATAGTATAAGGTGTGGCTACACCTTTTCTAGTTCCTTTGTAGCTTGTGTCTGTGTGTTGCCCATCTGCTTGCACACAGAGAAACCAAAAATAAACAAAGGGCATATTGATCTCAAATTACCAAGTAAAATAGCTCCTTTAGCTGACACTAACCGATACAAGACAAAGTTTTCGAGTGGCATTTGGTCAAACTCTTTTTCCCGTACACAAAAGGTTAAACTCTTAGATATATATATGTATATATATATATATGTTATTGTAGTTAGAGTTTTAGGGTGAAGCATTTTAAAGGAAATCAAGTTTTACGATGAAGAATAGATTCCATTGGTTATATTTATCCACAATGGAAACTTTTTATGATAGTAAATTCCAAAGGGATTATTTTGTGCTAGATTCTGCCTGCCTAAGTACGTACCCTGCATATGGTTTATGCTTTCTGTGTTGATGTAGTGATTGTTTATTACCCAACAGTTGTTTCTGATTAAAATGATTGATCACATGAGCAAAATTGGCAGATGTCAGCGGAATATCATTAACCTAGGCCACATCTTGAGCCCTGTGTAGACGGCATAATTTTTATTTATCCTGATCACTTTACTATGAATTATCGCAAATTCTACTTAGCACAAGATGGAATATACAAGACATTAACTAATTGATACTAGTCTTTCACATCTATAAGATAAAAGAAAAAAAATAAAGTGGTAAGAGTCAAAATTTCAAAAAGTATCATGATAATGATAATTATATATTTCGATGATTAAATCAATAATTTTTATAAAAAAAATATAATATAAATATTATATTATAATAGTGAGAGTGAAAATCTTTATATCAAATATATATTTTTATTTATATAAAAAGATAATATTTAAATTGATGTGATAACATATAATTTAATAAATAATTATATCATGAACCTACAAATTTGTACGAACTAATTGAACTTATATGCAACATTTGAGCCTAGATCAAGTAGGCTACTCAAAGATTGGATTTTTTGGACTATGTCATTAAGCATGATGGGTTTTTCCATCACCTTGTTAGGTTTTCTTTCATGTGATTTTTTTTTTTTTTTTTTGGCCTTTTTACGTGTTGGCTTAAGTAGTCATGAAGGGATCGAAGACCCTTTCAGCAAATAGAAAAAAGGGATAGTCATGAAGGGATTATTTAATCTGGATTCAAGTTTAATTTTAGAATTTTGTATATTTAGAACTCAAATAACAATACTAGAACATATTATTGATCTTTCTTGTATGATTCCTAAATTTAATCGTTTGGTGAAATTAATATAGTGATTTTCTCTTCTCCCTTCGGAAGGGAACATTGGAATTAAAAATTTAACAATATTCATATGAATTTTTGATTTTGCAATGATTAAAGATGTCTAAGTAATTTTTGTTAATGTTGAATAAAAAAATGTTGGAAGCCCAGAATATGCCCATATTTTGTGACGATACTTTAACACCAAGAGCATAGACCAGAGTTCCAGCTTCATCATCTGCACTGAAGATAGCGACAATGGTAAATGAGAATTCTTCGGCCAACACAGGGCCGATTCTGTTTGCAAGGCCCAACAAGACCAAATTACATATTCTCTTCTTTCTTTCGTCATCTACTTTTCCCCAAAAAGAAAAAGGAGAAGCAGATTGGTTTATTCTCTACAGAATATTAGCACTCAGATATATAAAAGCATTGCATGCCCATTTTTACTCATACCAATAAATAATGCAGATTTTTTTTTCACATAATGTTATAATTCTCGAGTGGTTTGTAATAAATATAGTTCCAAGAATCAACTCTAAAGCAAAAAATCATATCTACAAATAACAAACTATTTAATAATTAACGTAAGAAAGCAAATGTCAAATATTAACATAAAATTTAATATCCAGCACTTACCGTTAGCTCAAATCTTGTGCATTGCTCTTATCATTTTCTTAAAAAATAGTTTGCTATAATATTTATTAAAACAATACTTGTATGCTTCCTGATTGACCTTATATTTTATTCTTCAAGTCCTATATTATAACAAGACAATAAGAAGCATGTGGTTAAAATTTAAATACATGGAAAATGCGGAACCAGTAATGTTTCTGAGATGGAAAACTCTTTTAAACAGTGCATTTTCTCTTATCCTCTATGTCACAACCACCAAATAATGCGCATTTGCATAGATTTATAATGATAAATACATTAGATATCCACTATGATAAATAAAAGAAATATCAAAAGCTGACCACAAACTTCAATAAACTCCACATTCTAAGCTGCTAACCTATGCCAAAGAAGATGAAGTGGCCTCAAATCACTATTTTCACAACACATTAATTCAGCAATTATACCAAAAATGACTCTTACAAGCCCATTCTCACAATGACATCAGCATTGCCAGAGAAAAAGTGGGTAACAACCACCAAATGTGCAATACTTGTCTGCAGCTTGGATAGCCAAAACTGGTGTCATTTGCTGTTGCTGGAAGTGGAGCGGTAACATCAGCCTCTGGTAAATTGCATGCTCCAAATGTCATGTTTGCCTGCACAATATCATCTTGATCTAAAACACTGTATTCCAAAATTTGTAAGGTAAATTTAGGAGAGTGGAAACTGACTAAAATAATGAATGCAAACCTTGCAGGAGGCAATATTTCCACAGCCGCATACAAGACGGCCATTTGCAACATCTACTGCTTCTGGGGCTCCTCCTCCATCGCTCCTCTGAAAATTTCATATGCAGAGAAAGCTTGTTATATCACATCAGTAATTTTGGCTTCATGAATTCATATATTAGTTTTTAACAGTAAAAATTATACCTTGTAGAAATCAACAGCTATAAAGTTAGGCCACCTTTTGCCTGCTGCTTCAGAGCAAGTGCTGATCATGCTAAGCAATGGAGCTGAATTGTCCTTGCAAGATTGAGTCACATCTGGAATATCTCTGAAGAAGTTTACTAGCACTAATGATCTTGATTTCGTGTTCATGGCTAGTGATTCTGCCCTGTTTGGACATGAACCGGCCTTCATGCCTCCATTCCCATCTACAATATCAAGCCCCATTATAGTTAATATAATTGTAATTTTGGTATCTCAACATGTAATTTCAAGTTTTCAAAGAGATTATGGGACTAACATTGGTTCTCTACTACGTATCTCCATTCATAGGCTATTCCTTCAGAAGCTTCCTTGGATGATTTTGAAGTGAAAACAACTAAACGCTGGTTCTTCTGAATCATATCATCAATTGTTGGCCAGTCTCCACCATTCTTCGGCATTCGAGATACCGGAAACCAGTATTTTCTCAGGCCAGCAGCATCAAACACCTTTGTTAAGCCTTTTGGTGATGTCACATAATCCTCAATGAAAATACTGATAATCTCCGATGGGTTTGTTTCCAGAAATGCTTGAATCTCTTTCAGAACATTTATGGCAGGTTGCTGTATCAGTCACAGTTCAGGTTAACTATTCACCATCATCAAATTTCTAGCATACTCAAAGGAAAAATTCTATTAACACACATGACATAATTTGAGTTAATCGAATCTTATTAACAGATATTTAACTTGGCCTGTGTTATATATGTAACTACGTGGATAAAAAATAGTGCGGGTAACTTAGAACTCATATCAACGTAGGCAAGAAAGCAAAATTCAGTTAGTTTTTTCAAGAACCAAGACCACCTTAAGGGAAAAAAAAAAAATCCCAATTTCTTACTTACAAAAGCTGTGTAGTTGTAGCACTGGCCACCATATGAATGACATAGCCAGATGTCATTCTGGAAGTCATACATGTCAAGCATCAACCCCCTAACCCCATTCTGCAAGAAAAAAAATCAAAGGTAAATAAGGTCCTAAAATTCTTCCAATTAATTTTTCTTCATAATATTTATACTTATAAAGCCTAATAATTTGTCTCGTGTTTTAAGCCTTTAGGCATTGCAAATTAACGAAAGATCACTTTTCTTTTCTCCACTTTGTATTATTTGGGTAATTGGGTATTATTTCTCATTGTTTTTTGAGCCAATTAAGCTGCTTTTGAAAGTGGAAGATGAGTTATTGACAAGCTGTCCATTGATAAAGTTCTTATCAGTGGGAATCCAAATAGCTTCTTTCTTTTGCTAAAGTCAATTCATGTTGTTATAGCCATTTTCTGATATTATATAAAATGGGTTGGCAAAAGTCTAAATCCAACTTGAAGAATCTGAATCATTCATTAGATCGTCCAAGTCCAACTGAAAAGGTCTAAATCATTTAACTTGCTGTAGATCTCACGTGTAAGCTTCAGGTTATTGAAGATGAGGCATGTTAGCTCTAGCTTATAGCCTTATCTAGCTCCAACACTAGCTTTAAAAGAGAGCTCTAACACTTTCCCAGTAAATATCAACTTACAAAGTCAATCTGTAAAAAGTAATCTACATGGGCCCACTAGCAGAAAGTAGTCTGCAGGAATCTAAGATATTTTTTACATTTATTATTTGATGTAGCATATTTACAATTTATCAAATTATATTTATACCCCTTGCTTCTATAAATAAGGGGTTAAGCTATTGTATCAAGGGGACTCCATGAACAAACACTTGTACTTTGCAACTTATACTGATAAATGAAACCACTGTGGACATAGGGATCTCCTTTGTTCTTATTGTTCTTCATCTCTCAAATCCTTTCTTTTTCTTTTTAACCAGAGTGCAGCTTTAGATTCAAAAATAATCTGGTTGATTGAAATTTGGGTCCACAATACCAAATTTTACCGTAAATATTTTGGCACTAGAAGGAGGGCTTGAACCTTCGACCTTGTGGGTTCAATCCCCATAGACGGCGCAAATGATGATGATCTTGAGGGCACTCTGCCACATGGTTTTGTCCTTCGCCCGAAGTTTTCATTGGAGTTCGACTCAGGAAAACATGTCTCACTTGAGAGAGGGGGTGTCCCCCCGCCTTATAAGGCACAAGCTCACTCGACTTCTTATTGATGTGAGACTTCTACTCACCCCTTTCTCTTTTTTACCAGCAACACATGCCAAATTCTTTTGTAAAAGAGATAATGCCATACATTTCCAAATTCTTGTTCATAAATTACATAATCCAACCCAAGTAAGTAATATTTTACACTAAGTCCCTAACTAATCAGCCTAAAGTATATAACTATTGAACTATTATTATGAACAATGTGACAAAAATCTTACTTGTTTAGTTTGAAATAAATTCCCACACGCAACACATTCTTCAGCCAAACTTTCATATTCACCTATTCAATTATTCTTCAAAAACTCATCAACTTTCTGAAAGGCTGCTCTCTTCCACATGTGCAACAACTCTGAATTTATTATTTCCACGCGTAAAAAGATTTATGTTTTGGTCTTAAAAAAAAAATTAAGAAATGTAAAATCGAGATTCCCTAATCACAAAGTGGGGAACCTTCTAATCCAATGACCAGAAAGGCAGAAGGTTTACTTTCTTTGTAAGTAGACATCACATAATGAAAAAGAAGACAAGTTGTCACCTCCAAACCACTAAAATTGAATTTAGATTCCCTTTCCTTTACTTCCAATCTTCTCAAATTTTCCCAGTAACCAAACAGTAATCTTTCAGGAAAAAAAAAAATGGGAGAAAGATAACCCACATTGAGCTGGCTGGTAACAGAGTCCTGCTGGTTCATCGGAGTTAAAAGCACAGAGCCCGTCGCCGATCTCGCCCCCAGTAAAGCAAACGAATTATGCGTCGTCAGCCATGAATACCGATTAAACGGCAACCCTTTTGCCTGTTCAAAACTCGAAACTTCATCATCAATATTCATTACACAAACAAATTCAAAAACCTCAACTTTCTCCATCAAACTCAAAAAAAATATTTTTTTTGGGGGGGGGGGGGTGGAGGGATCGAAAGACCTTCGAGGTGGGGTTAATTGGTTGAATCCTAGTACATCTCGGCCTCACGTTCCCATTTGTCACGCACGTTTCACAGTGCAAGCCTGAATCGCACTGTCTGTTTGCTATGCACGATTGTCCTTCCTGTCGAATTAAAAGGATAAGAGAGATTATCCAAACAAGGAGAAAATGGTTAAAGCATAAACTGCAGTCGAGAAACCACAATATTGTGGTTGCGGTGATAATGACAATTACAATTTTGCACAATACTATTTTGCAACAGTGACATTTTTTTGAATTTGTTCATGATTACAATACAACCACAATCATAGAAATATAGTGAAAATGGATTCAGGGCATAATTTTAGAACCTTGAGAGCGAAGGAGGAATGAAGAAGAACAGTAGCGACTAGAAAAGTTACAGCAAATACAAGTTTCTGCAAATGAAAAAAGATTGAAGTATTCTGTTAGAACAACAGAGCTACGAGGAAGAAGAAAAAGAAAAAGAAGAAGAGAAGGAAACATGCCTCCATTATTTGATGATTTGAGTTTTGGAGTGGTGATGGAGAGAGAATGTGAGAGCAAAAGATAAGATTTCTCTGTCCGTTAAGGATTGAAGAAGATGTTTAAAATCGAAGAGGGGAAGTATGTGAAAAAGACGCTGCAGCTGCTGCGCGCAGCCTGACATGAACGAATTTACGCGGCAGCTTTGATGTGCCTTTAAGGTGTTAAAGACTTAAAGGAGTATGAATTTTCTTCTAACGAACAGGTTTTTTGGTTTAATACTTTGTCACTTTGGGCACTCCACAAACGAAACAAGAGAGAAAATTTAATGAGATGGACAGATATATAATGACTTTACATTCTTCCTTACGTCTTCATGAAGACTTTAAGCTAAAAAAGGAAAATACCTTTTTTTCCATGTTTCTTTCATAAAAAAAATGTGATCTTTTCTAAATTTTCTTTGTCCAATTTATTTATAAATTAATTTATACACAAATTTCAAATAGTGTTATTTATATATTATCTTAAACACTTATATTGAATACAATTTAATTTAAATCTCTTGTGTTTTTTAAGCAAATGGAAAGAATTCATGGCAACACATTTTTCTTATGTTTTGTGTGTTTGTCAACCTAAGGAACCGTTGGGAGCCAAATAAATGTAAATTAATTTTGTAAAATCGGATAAATATAATCTAATTTATTTACAATTATTTTGTCCAAACTTTATTTAATAATTAGTTTTAAATGGAATTTTATTATATAAATTATAATTTAAATTCTAAATAAATGAAGAGAAAGGAGAAAAATAAGGAAAGATTTTAACAAACGGACTAAACAAAAACTGATTTGGAATAGTATTTCTTTTGAATTAGTTTTCACTCAAAATTAGATAAAATAAAAACTGAAATTTGAATTTTGAAAGTATATAAAAATAAAAAAGCAACTCTATTCTTATTTAAAAAAATTTGAAGCAAGAACCTCTCTTGCTTGTGCAATGCCATTGGTTGCTTAAGTGCTTTGCCAATTCCTTGGGTTGTGTGCCTTGTAAGGAGTTCAAGCAGTATATTCGACTGCCAACGTTACGCACATGCCACTTTGCATTCTGTTTTTCCAATTTCATTGACATTTCAAATTTAATGTATAATCTGCATTTTAATTTTTAACTTCATAAAACAAAATACAATACGATTTAAAATCATCTTGTCAGATGATAGCTTTTGTATTTACAGGATCTGCCCTTTACTTACTTTTCTGACAGCCAATGCAACGCGTTTTTTATTATGTGTCTGCCCATTCTTCAATTTAAATCATCCGCCCCGCCAAGCTATACTCCCAAGGAGAAGGTTTTTACATAATTCATTTTTATTTTATTTATTATTTATTAATTTTATACTATCATAAAAATTAAAAAAAAAATTATATTTTAATACATATAAGTTTTATAAAACTAGTAATTATTTTTTATTTATTATTTAAAAATATATATATATATATTAAAATTGAAACATATAAGAAATTATCTTGAAATTGTCTTCAAATCAACCAACTCCGATGCACCCGCTACGAGGTATATGTTAAATAAAGAATTATTTCTATTTTCTCTTCTAGAAAATAAATTATTATCATTTTTTCCTTTCATATTTAATAAAATATCAAAATATTTCTTATTTTTTTAGCTTCTATCATTTTCTCCCTCACTTTTGAAAATTTTATCAAAATATCCTCTACTTTTTATTTCATTTTTTATTTTAAAAAAATAAGAAAAAGAAAAAAGAAAAAAATTTCCAAAAAATTTAAAAAATAAAAATAAATAAATAAATAAAGTTTGTATAAAATAATAAGATAATATGTCATAATTAATTATATTATATATTGACTATAATTTTAATAAAGATAATAAAAAAATTCTTAACTTTTTTAATTTTTGTAATTTTTTTATTAAAATTTTTTATTTTTTTATTTCATTTTTTTAATAGGACTGTGGCTACTGCTTAAAGTAACGAACAGCGGAAATAGTGAGTTAAAGGAAGAAGTAGCGAGTATGATACAGAGGAAGAATCTAACCTATATATTAAAGAAAAAACTATTTCATCTTCGGACGAGTTTTAGTTTTTCGTTACGAGGTAAGCTCAAAGGTCGTCTCATCCTTGATTTCATTTTTGTTTCTCGTTGTCATAAGGTAGGGTCCAGGGCTGTCTCACCCTTGGACTAGTTTTACTTTTTCATTACGAGGTAGGCTCAAAGTCTATCTCACCTTCAATTTTATTTTTATTTCTCGTTGTCATGAAGTAGGCTCTAGGGCTATCTCACCCTCGAACGAGTTTTAGTTTTTCATTACGAGATAGGCTTAAAGGCCACCTCACCCTCGATTTTATTTTTGTTTCTTATTGTCATGAGATAGGCTCCAAGGCCATCTCACCCTTGGATGAGTTTTAGTTTTTATTTAGTCTTCCTTTGCGTCATGCTCGCTACTTCCTCCTTCAGCCCTAGAGCCTATCTCGCGACAACGAGAAACAAAAATGAAATCGAAGGTGAGACAGTCTTTAAGCCTACCTCATAACAAAAAAACTAAAATTCATTCGAGGGTGAGACGACCCTGAAGCCTACCTTACAACAACGAGAAACAAAAATAAAATCGAGGATGAGACGGCCTTTGAGCTTATCTTGTAACGAAAAATTAAAACTTGTCAAAGGGTGAGATAGTTTTTTCTTTAATATATGGGTTAGATTCTTCCTCTGTGTCATACTCGTTACTTCTTCCTTCAGCTCGTTGTTTCCTCTGCTCGTTAATTCCAGCGATAGTCACAGTCCTATAAAAAAATGAAATAAAAAAGAATAAAATAAAAAATTTTAGCAAAAAAATAACAAAAATTAAAAAAGTTAAGAAATTTTTTATTATCTTTATTGAAATTATAGTTAATATATAATATAATTAATTGTGACATATTATCTTATTATTTTATATAAATTTTATTATTTTATTTTTTAAATTTTTTATTTTTTATTTTAATTGTATTTTTTTCTTATTTTTTTAAAATAAAAAATGAAATAAAAAAGTGGGGGGTATTTTGATAAAATTTTCAAAGGTGAGGGGGGAAAATGATAGAAGCTAAAAAAATAAGGGGTATTTTGATATTTTATTAAACATGAGGGGG
>JANHAO010022495.1:0-12187 GCA_026873985.1 Saraca asoca
AACCAAGAGCAGTATCTCGAACAAAATATGAAATCAAAGCAAAAACATTAAGAAAACATAAAATACTATTAACAAAATGAACTAATACTATCTTATTTTTATATACTTTTTCCCATTTATCAGTCAGCAAGGGGGTCAACAGGAGAGGATTGTCTGAGAAGAACATTAGTGTGTAGGCTCAGCCTACTCATCTAATTTGTGATTGAGATCGCAAGTCCATCAAATCGATAAAGATAGACAAGATAAAGATCAACAGTGCCATGACTCATACCAAGAAAGAGGCTTGGGTGAAGTTCACAATAAACACAGGTTAGAGTGCCATTCTCTGAATCACAAACACAATGGAGGGTACAAAACCCATAATTGCCACTCTCATGATCAAGGTGGTGTTAGGAGCCATTGAAACACTGGTCATTGGTCTAAGACTCTAGACCCAAAAATTGAAGAGTTGTTAAAGAGGGTCCAGTAGCTAGAAGAGTGATTCACTACCCAGAACTGTCGAGATTTCTACAATGAGAGATCACCTTTCACTCAGGAGATCGAGCCTGAACCTCTTCCTTGGAGGTTTAAAATCGCAAGTATCCTGCTATATAACAGGGATAGCAACCCATACAACCATCTAGATACGTTCAATGTCTAAAAGGTCCTTTAAACCACAATCCACTAGTAAAGTGCTGTGTCTTGCCTGCTACCCTGGGAGAGATACCCCGTACATAGTTCAGAAGCCTCCCCACTCCAGTTGGGAAAAATGCCAAGAAAAATTTCTCAACTAGTATCGGGCATTAAAAAGGTAGCTCACACTATTCTGCCACCTCGTGATGGTCTTTCAACAAAGAGATGAGTTGCTAAAAGACTATATTACCTGATTCAAGCGTGAGGTCTATAACATTGAAAACCCTTATGACGAAAGCATTCTCATGCCCATTTCAATTAGGCTCAAAAAGGACGGTAAGCTTCATGAAAGTGTATATAAGTCATTGGTGAAAGACTTAGGGGAGTTTTATGAGCAAACGGGAAAAGAAATTAGGTGGGAAGAAACCTTCGACCTAAAGAAGCCCAACCAGAAAGAGGAATTGAGTGGCTCAAGTCGAAACAAGAGGAGAGGAGATATCAGGAATAATAAAAATGACCAAATGGGTAGATTAGATAGTCAGGTCACGAAGAAAGTTAGGGGTGAGTGACCTCAATACCAAAGGCACTATGACAACTACAATATCTTATCAAACACCTTAGACCAAATCTTCATAATGGAGAGGGATAATGAGGATTTTGGAAAACCTAGACCCATAAAAGCTCCCATCCAAAGAAGAGATAGAATAAGTTTTGTGCCTATCATAATGAGGTTGGGCATAATTCTTCAGATTGCTGGGTGCTCAAGGATGCCATTGAAGACCTTATTAGAAGAGGTCACTTAAGGGACTATGTGGTCCAACCCTCCGGATAGTGACCTCTGTGGTCCCAATAACCAGCTCAGCATCAGTGGTAGCCATCTCTTAAGAATGAAGCAACCTCTTCAATAAGGACCATATTCACTATTCATGGTGGACCACACATCGCAAAAGCTTCAAAGAGGTCCCATGAGTGATACATACGGGAGGCAAGGTACATATTGATTGCGAGGAGTGATGAAGCTAGTGGACTAGCGAAGAAAGCTAGGACAAGCATCGATTGCATCACTTTTACCGATGAAGATGCACAAGGAGTACATTCTCCGCATAATGACACCGTGGTTATATGAGCCAAGATCAGTAACATTAATGTGTAGAGAATCATGGTTAATACAGGTAGCTCAATTAATGTGATGTACCGATAATATTTTGATCAAATGGGCAGAAGCCCTAATCAACTCTAACCATCTCTGGAGCCCCTCTTTGGCTTTACAGGGGATGCAGTGGTCCCAACTGGACAAATCAAGCTCCCCATAACCCTTAGGGATTTTGATTACCAAGCCACTGCCATAGCTGATTTCCTAATCATAGAATCTCCCTCAGCATATAATGTGGTATTAGGGTAGCTAGTGATGAATGAACTAGACATGGTGATATCGCCCAAAATGCTCACCATAAAATTCCCAACCCCAAATGGAGTTGGGTGCGTACAAGGATAACAAAAGGTGGCTCAACAATGCTATAGGGATGCAGTTAAAATGGGAAAGAGGAGAAGGAAAGTTAACATAGTCTCTGGAGGAGAACCATGACCCACAAGCTTGACTAGCATAACTAATGACCTGGATCCTATTGAAGTGGATGCTAAAAGGGCAACGGGTCCAACCGAAGAGCCTGAAGATGTTCGAGTAAGTGAGGCTAATGTTGGAAGATGCCTCAAATTGGGTAAAAACCTATCTCCAAGCATGAAAACAGAGCTTATAGAGTTCCTCAAGGCAAATATTGATGTCTTCACTTGGAATCATGAAGACATGGCTAGGATTGATCCAAAGGTCATGTCACATAGGTTAAATATTGAACCCAACCATAAGCCAGTATGCTAGAAGCATAGGCCGATGACCATTGAATGATATGAAGCACTCAAGGAGGAAGTAGATAAGTTGTTAGCAAACAAGTTCATTCAGGAAGCTCACTATCCCACTTAGTGCATTATTCTGCACTAGGTGTGCCTGAGCTATGAGCTCTGGAGGCTTAGTGCGTTGGCTTGAGATTGCATGAGAGCTACGAATTAGGAGATGGCTGTGAGGTAGCGGTAAATTTTAGATAACCAAAGCGATCAAGGTCGTAGCTTATTTTTCCTTGTTTCCCATCTAGCAAGGATCTTGATACACTCGTGTCATGTGTGTCTTTTCGATTCTCACAGGCAGTGCAATGATTGCCATGTTCAGTGGACACACTTTGACTTAAATGTCGATAAGCGCTGGCCCATTGGATCATGGGTCATTTGAAAAGTTTCTAAATCTGATAGCTAATTCATTTTTTACTAAGAACTGAGAGGGTTCTTCCCCCTTTTTCTTTTCTTTCATCATTTGAAATTTGCCAAGATCACATCTTTTCTATTTTTCATAGACCAAGGGGATTGCCCATTGTTCTTCCCTATTCTTAGCTTCATTTCAATCTTCTGGATTTGCCGAGCTGGGCTTTGGTCATCGGTCACTGCCTCCATTTGTTCTTCCAAATCTTTACTATTCTCTAACTTGACAAGGTGAGTTTACATTTCTGGCATTATATTTCTACGTGTGTGTGTGTCTCAGAGGTTCCCATGGGTGTGTATGTCATTGTTGGAGGTTCGGAATGTAGGTGGTTCTTAGTTGCTTGTCGATAGATTTTAAGGTCTTCGATGGTGGCAGAGTCTTTAGCCGGGCTTTTGAGTTTTCCCGACTTTGTGGTAAGGATTCTTTGTTCATGCCTTTTAAGTTTGAGTGATTCATGGTCTCAGTTGCTTTCTTTCTAAGTTGAACCCATTTCATAGATGCCGCTACCACCTAATAAGTAGCAATGACACCTAGTCTGAGGAGAGCAAGGGGAATATTTGTGTTGCTAGGGGTGCGACCTCCTAGAGCGGTGAGGTCGCTAGAAGATTCATAGCTCGCTCTGGTCCAGAGGGCTCTGGAGCTAATTCTCCTTTCAAACTCTTTCCTTCAACCATTAAACCTAAGGAAATGGGAAGGATTGCCGAGGCATATTTCCTTCTGAAGGGTAGCTGTGTGATGGTACCAACTCATGAGGACCATGCTACCCATCCTCTGGAAGGGTTCACGGCCATCAATGTTCATCATATTAGTGCAGATTTTCGATTTCTAGTCCCCTGCTATGTGATTGATTTTTTGAACAAGATGAGACTTACTTTGGCTCAACTAACCCTGAATACGTATTCTACTTTGACCTCTCTTGTGCTGGTCCATCTACAGAATGGCCTTCATCCCCCTAGCGTAAGAGTTCTTTGTTTTCTTTATAACATCAAACCCACTGGGCAGCAAGAAGGGTATTACTACCTTTCACCTTGTCCTACCAAATATAAGAGGATGTTACCTTATGGAGATGCTAGAGGGAAATCCAATGTGGGTCCTTATAAGACCCGCTAGTTCTATGTTTCATGCCCGTCCTTATTTCACCTTCAGAACTTTTCATTTGTTTGGAATCCAGGTGAGCGAGCTCTAGGGATACTGATTTTTATTCCTCTTTGTTTTGATTTGATATATATATTTTTTGCTATGTTTCTTGTAGAAGGAGCTCAAAAAGAGAAGCCAGAGTTGAGCATGGAGGAGACTGAGGTGCTAGACAACTTTTCTATCTACGACAACCTCTAAAACGACTCCAAATTTGACAAGGAGCTTCAGAGAGCTCACAGACTTGCCCCTCCTCTGAGTGCTAAACTCATTGATCATTTGTGAGATATAGGGGTTCATGGATTGAAGGAAGTCACACCTGCTAACTTTAGCAATCAGGTCGACATGGGCAGGGTGAATTTGGTTAAACCCCCTCCAAGGCTGAGGTGGATTATTGCTTTTGCTTCAGCTCACATAGATGCCTCAGCTCCAGCTCAACGTGATCAACCTTCTCCTTCCGTGGCTACTCCATCATCTACTTAGCTTGGTCTACTTTCCTCCTTTGTAGCTATTCTGACTCCAGCCTAGGCCGGTGGTCTTCTCTCCCTGGCGGTAACAGAAGAGCCCTTACTTCCCTCGGCCCCCGTTCACAATTTGGGCCTACTAAGGTTAAGAGAATAGTAGTAGAGTCTCCAGACCACAGAGAGGAGATCCTAACTAAGCCTGTTTCAAAAAGGCAGAGAGTTGAGAAAGGGAAAGAGATTATTATTGGCCCAACGACAGAATCCGAAAGCTCTTTGGAAGGTCCAGCTAGAAGTTTGGGACCCAGGACCTCGGTTCTCTTTAACATCATTAATAACAATGTGAGCCAAATCTTAGGGGCAAATGTGGTGTCCCTAGAAAATGACAGAATTTGGGGTAGTGTCTTGTTCGAGATCTTAGCCAATCACTATTTGATGGTTAGTGTCATTCCTCCTCATTCTTTCTTGATCTTCTTCCTATTTTCTAATCTCTCACCATTTTTTTTCAGTGGGCATTGGAGGCAATCAAGTAGAGGAATAAGTGCTTAGCCTGGGAGGAGGAAAGAGGTAAGCTTGAGGCCAAACTAATAGTGGCAACTTGCAAAATGGTGGAGTTACAGAAGAAGTTAGAGAACGTCGAAGCTCAACTGTGTGGACCTAATGTCGTAATAAGGAGGGCTAAAGAGTCCTTCACTTGTGAAATAGATAACTTCACTTTGAGGCTACGCAGGGCTCACTATGAGCTTCAATAGAGGAAAGAGGACATAATCATCTTAACACAGGGAGCTGAGAGTTTCCAAAAATAGCTTGAAGTGGCACAAGGAAGGATGGCTTGGGTTGTGGAGAGGGCGCAATGGGCAAAGGAGGCAGCCAAGAAAATTGAAGAGGCTACCAAATAGGAAGAGGAGAGGGCCATTAGTACTGAGGTCAAGACTGCTAAGGCAAAGGCGGAGGCTTCTGTTATAGTTGATTAGGCCCGTGAAGTTGTAATTTCTCACACTACAAATAGCTTTATGTATGCCCTATGGTTGAGACATCCAGACCTTGACTTCTCCTTTTTCCAGGGGGCAGATTGAGGCTATTATCTGGGCTTCATCGAGGGCATGAAGGAAATTTCTCCTCCCAATGCTGAAACTATTAGTGATCTTCCTGACAAAGGCGTAGAGTGGGTTGAGGCTAGTTCACCGACATGGGAGGTGATGAAACAAGGGCTTGATGCACAAATAGCGAAGAATTTTCCTATAGCTACCCCAAACCCCCCAGCCCCCTAGGATCCTCCTGGCTTTGAGGCTGCATCTCTAGTAGCCCCTTGATAGTTTCATTTTCTATTCTGTTATCTTAGCATTTTAAGGCCTGTAATCAAGACGTTCCTGTACCCAAAATTAATCTATCAAAACCCTCCCCCTCTTTTATTACTTGATTAGTTGATTTTGTTAATGTATTGCATAGATTCGAACAAATCATGTCGGTCCATCAGGTGCGAGGCTTGGATGCCTTTATCCCGTGAAGCGGTTGACTAGGCTGTCTCGGTAGGGTGTCATTTTTTTTTACCGAACTTAACCAAAATTGAACGTAGCTGCAAAGATGCTAGAGAGTATACTAAACTATTTGATCTTTATTCAATTTAATACTTCCAAGAATATTACAAGTTAAGAAATTCAATTTTGCTTTTACTGATAGTATAGCCAGAGATGTTTGGCATTCCAAGCTTGTGGGAACTCAACTCCTTCGATGTTCATGAAACGATATTCGCCAACCTTCAGCTTTTCTTTCACAATATATGGACCTTCCCAATTGGGTCATAATGTTCCTTCATTGGGGTTATGTCCACCCAGCATAATGAGTTGTAGGACAAGGTCACCTACCTTGAAGCTTTGAGCCCAGACTTTTCGATTAAAGTGCCTTGTGACTCACTGTTGATAGGTCGCAACCCGGAGGCAGGCTTCATCCCTTTTCTTTTCAATAAGATCAAGGCTTGCAGCGAGTAGCTGGTTATTATCCTCTGGGTTGAAGGTAGCCCTCTGATGTGAAGTTACTTCGAACTCTATAGGTACCATTGCCTTGGCTCTATAGACCATCGAGAAAGGGGATTCTTCTATGATGCCGCAGGCTGTAGTGCGATAAGCCCATAACACCTTTGGTAGTTCATCTACTTATGCTCCTTTTCTAGCTTCCAACTTCTTTTTTAGGATTTGTTTGATGATCTTGTTTATAGCCTAAACTTGCCTATTGGTTTGAGGGTGGTCTACTAATGAGAAGCTCTTCAAAATCCCGAGGTTATCACAAGATTCAATGAATTGCTTACTTACGAATTGAGTCCCGTTATTGGATACTATTTATTGGGGGACACCGAAATGACAAATGATATTATTCCAAACAAATTTATCAATTTGGGAGGAGGAAATTTGGTCTAGCTCTTTTGCTTCTGCCCACTTTGTAAAATAATCTACAACTATCATGGTGTATTTACAGTTTCTATGGCTTGGGAGAAGAGGTCCAATGAGGCCTATCCCCATATTGTGAAGGGCCATGGATTGATCATTTCACAAAGGCATGTTGGAGGAGCTTGGGGAACATTGGTGAATCTTTGACATTTATCGCATCTCCTAATGAGGTCAATCGCGTCCTGTTTCATGGTAGGCCAAAAGAAACCTTGTCGGAGGGCCTTTTGAGCCAGTGACAACCCCAGCATGGTTCTCACAGTGTCTGGTGTGAATTTCTTTCAAGACAACATCACAAAAGGGAGCATCGATGTAGTTGAGAAGTGAAACTAAGAAGCCCTTCTTGTAGAGCACGTCATCGAGGATGCAATATCTAGCAACTCAAAATCACATGCGACATGATTCTAACTTATCTTTTGAGAGTTCGTCATCCCACAGGTACTTCAAGATAGGATTCATCCATGAATCATGTGCCGTAGCGGCTGTCATCACGACTTCTTTCTACTCAATGCTAGGAGATGGAAGAGTCTCCACAGGTATCGCACCCAAAAACTCCATGTCCCTTGTTGTAGCTAAGCGAACTAACACATCTGAATGTGTATTTGAGGTTCGAAGGAACTGGTTGATCTCATATCCCTGAAATGTATGGAGCAGCTCCTGGGCCTTCTGCAGGTAAGCGGTCATTCTTGGTCTTTTTGCCTGATATTCCCCTTTTATATGACGAACAACTAATTGGGAGTCACTAAAAACCTTTACATTCTTAGCTTGCACTTCACTTGAGAGGTGGCGCCCTGTAAGGAAGGCCTTATACTCTACTTTATTATTGGTTACTCAAAATTTGAGCCTCAGAGCACATGGAATTTTATGCCTTTTCAGGCTGATTAATAAGATTCCTACTCCCGCCTTCTGCTCACACGAGGATCCATATATATAGAGTTCCCACTATGCTCCTTCTGAACTTCCTACCTCTTCCCCTGTAGGTCTAGTGAATTCCACTATGAAGTCAGCTAGGGCTTGTCCCTTAATTGTCAACCTCGGTCCGTAGTGGATGTTGAATTAGGCAAGCTCAATTGCCCATTTAAGTAACTAGCCTGAAGCATTTACTTTCTGGAGGGTCTGTCTCAAAGGGTATCGGGTTGGCATTTCAATGGTATGGGCCTGGAAGTAAGGTCATAGTTTTTGGGATGCGACGATGAGACAATAAATAAGCTTTTCCATGGGAGTGTAGTTTTCTTTGGCATTCAACAACCTTTTACTTGCATAGTAGATCGGGAGTTGTGCTCCATTCTCCTTCCAAGTAAAGGATTACTTTCTCACCCTCCTATGGTTTGTATAACAGAGGGGCTCGACCCATGTATTCTTTTATATGTGTAAAGGCAGCTTCACATTCCTCAGTCCATTCAAAATGTTTACCTCTTCTCATGACATTAAAGAATGGTAAACTTCTGTCCGTCGCTTTTGAGATAAACCTGCTGAAGGTTGTAACCCGACTGGTCAGGCTCTGGACATCTTTAATTCCACTTACTGATCTCATGTCGATAAGTGCTTTAATTTTCTCAAGGTTTGCTTTTATTCCCCAACCGTTGACCATGAACCCAAGGAATTTCCCAGAGGCCACTCCAAATGTGCATTTGAGCTAGTTCAGCTTCATTCGAAATGCACGCAGGATCTGGAACATTTTGTCCAGATTCTTTACGTGATCTAGGATCTATCTACATTTCACAAGCATGTCATCTACGTAGACTTCCATAGTCTTCTTGATTTGATCTTTGAACATCATATTCACAAGCCATTGATAGGTAGCTCCTACATTTTTTATCCCAAAAGGCATCACCCTGTAACAGTACAGCCCTCAATCTGTGATGAACGAGGTATGCTCCTCATCTTATGGATCCATGGGTATTTGATTATACCCAGAGTATGCATCCATGAAACTAAGGAGTTGGTGCCTGGCTGTTCTGTTAACAAGTTAGTCAATCCTCAGTAGCAGGAAGCTATCCTTTGGACGAGCTCTGTTAAGCTTTGTGAAGTCAATACATGTCCTCCATTTTTCATTTTTCTTCTGGACCAAGATAAGGTTGGCTACCCATACTAGGTAGTGAGCCTCCCGGATAAATTTGTTTGCCAGTAGCCTGTCTACCTCTTCCTTTAGGGCACGAGAATGCTCTACTATTAAAGGTCTCCTTTTTTGTCTGACCGATCAGTGGTAAGGGTCAATATTCAACTTATATGACATCACCTTGGGGTCAATCCCTACCATGTCCTCATGGCTCCAAGCAAAGACATCCAAATTTTCTTAGAGGAAGTTAATCAGTTGGGTCTTTACTTCGGAGGGCGAACTTTTCTTGAGCTTGAGGCATTTCTCGCCATCTGCTTCGTCAACTCTGACATCTTCGAGTTCTTCTATTGGCTGGGTCTCCTTCTCCGCTTCTAGGTCTTGTGGGTCAAGATCATGATTGACTTCATTCGAGCTTGGCTCTCAGGGTTCTTTATTAGAAACTATGTCAACCTTTTTGCCTTTCTCCCCGAGCTTAACAACGTGCTCATAACATTATCGGGCTGTGAACTGCTCACCCTGTAGCCACCTAACCCCATTTGAAGTTGGGAATCAGATTGTTAGTGTCCTAGAGGACATGACTAGGTCTAAGTCATTCATCGTCGGTCACCCTAGGACTATATTGTAGGCTAAGGGGCAGTCCACAACCAAGAAGTCAGCCAGAACTGTGGATTGGTGATCCTTGTCCCCTAAAGTGATAGGGAGTTTGACTCATCTGATGGGGAATATTGCATCTTCAATGAAACCAAAAAGAGGTTTGGGTGAGGATTTGAGGTCATTCTGGGTCACCCCCATTTGTTCAAAGCATTTCTTATACATGACATTGACCGAGCTTCTGGGATCCAACATGATCCTTCATACCTCGATATTGCCAATCTTGGCCTTGATGACAATAGCATCATTATGAGGGGATTGGATTCCTCGTGTGTCATCATCCATGAAGGTAATGCATTCAAAAATCATCCTAGCCTTCTTTGTAGGTTTATTGAGCTCACGACCCATGGACAAGACGTAGCTCACATTCCGTATGTACCGTTCCCATGAGCTTTGTGAGGCCCTCGTGATATGTGGTCCTCCATGGATTGTGTAAATGGTTATGACCACTACCATTTGTTCCTGGTCAGTTCTCTGGGAAGGCTGCACGATCTATCATGGAGGTTGGTGTCCCGTTGGTTATACAACATAATTTTTCAAACGACCTCTCCTAATGAGGTCCTCAATCATATCTTTAAGCGACTTACATTTTAAGGTGTTGTGCCTAATGTCGTTGTGGTAAGCACAAAATCTATTAGGATCCCTACACTTCGATAGGGCCGGCAGTGGCTTAGGTCACCCGAAGTTCTCCCTATGCTTCTCTATCATGTATATTCTCTCCAGGGTATCGAATAGAATACTATAATTGTTATAGTGACCTCAAGGTTTGTGTCGCTTAGTCCTGACTTTCTTTATGGGTTGGAAGCCCACCTCATTGATCTGGCCAACACTATCTTTGCCATGGCTATTCCTTTTTCGATCCTAACTGGAAGCTAAGCAATCGGCTTTGCCCTATCCTCCGGCCTTTTTTGGATCGAAAGTCTCCTCCCATCGAAATTCTTTTGTGGCCCACTTGTAGAACTCTCTTAAGCTTTTCACTGGTGACTTGTATATACTTTTGTATAACTTTCTGTCTCTACGGAGCCCTGCTGAGATCGCTATTAAGATACTGTCATTGGAGTGACTCTCTATGTTGTTAACTTCGCACCAGAGTCTTGTGATGTAGTCTTTTAATGGTTCATCCTTCCTCTACAAAATGGTTGCCAAGTGGTAGGATGGTGCAAGCTATTTCTTAAGGGCTCCGTCTTGGTCGATGAATATGTCCTGGCATTCCCTCTAGCTATTGATGCTACAGGTTGGAACACTTTTGAACTAGGCTCGCAGCACATCCCCAAGGGTGGCTAGGAAGACTTGACATTTGACCAGAGAATTGTTAGTTTGGAGGTCCATCAGGATGTTGAAGGCATCCAGATGATCATACGGGTCACCTTTCCCATCATATGGCAGGATTGCTAGGACCTTGAAGTAATGGGGTAGGGTTTCCATCTCGATTTCCCTAGAAAGTGGAGTCCTTCGTTCGTAATGAACCGATCGATCCTGTGTTAAGGGACATTTTTCCAATCTTTGTACCCTCTACATCAATTCCTTGATCATTTGATCCTGAACTTCAGATCGCTAGTTCTTGTCACTATCTTGGCCTACTTTTGAGCCTTCAGTGCGGTGCGAACTCTTAGCTCACTAGTTTTTTCCATTCTCACGAGCTTGTCATCCTCCCATTTTAGGTTGCAAACTGAAAGAGTGGCCTGAGTATGCCCCTCGGGCTCATTCCTTGGCTAGCTTTTGCCTTTGTACCGGTATCTCCATTTGTGGCTATTGAATCGCTTTCATGACTAGAGTGGCTCTGCCTTGTTCTTGTGCCCTTTGTGTGTGTACTTGAGCCAATGCCTCGACTGCATCAGCAAGCCTCTTTACTATACTCTCGAGCACCTCTTGATGCTGGCGCAATGCCTGCACACCTTCTGCCGCTAGGAGGGCAAAGGAAGCACTTGCCAAGACTAGTTTTTTGCCCCCAGGCATATCTCGTGGTTGTTCTTCATGGCCACCAAGTTGGTTAGCGGTGACACTCGAGTTCCTAGTTACTTTTCCTCTTGCCATTGCGATTGATGAATGAATGAATGAACGAGAAAGCAGTTTGGTTCCACTGGGCATGCCAAAATGTTGACGGTCAATTCTGGTAATCGATTAACTAGGGATTCTAATAACCAAACTATTGCTAAAGAAGTGAGAAAGTCATATGAAGTAGAAAAAGGTTCAATGGAAGGGAAAAGAGAACAAGAAGATTTTTATCGTGGTTTCGCTAAAGTGTGGTTGACCCCTACATCCATGGTGCTTATATTAGTTTTTAGCAATTGCCTTAGCAAGGATACATATATATATATATATATCAATGGTTGTTTTGGCAGAGTTTCTGCTTATATCCTTTTTTTATCTCTTTATGTTATGGCTCCCTGATGCACAAAAACTTGTTGTACATTTTAAATAACTGCAAGCGCACAGTGTAGATGTAGTAAAGAACCGGTGAATACGGGTCGATCCCACAGAGAAGTTTTGTTCTTTTTAAATACTGGAACCCTTACACTTT